>JBBPOR010000400.1:0-23812 GCA_038091555.1 Leccinum sublutescens | reverse complement strand
TCCGCGGAGCGATGGCGAACGTTGGGTTAAGGTCAGAGCTCAAGGTGCTTTATGCAGTGCGAGGGAAGCTCTCGTGGTTCATCAAGTGCGTAAGCCGTGACGCAGCACAGACGATGCGGTCGATATGGTGTACTGACAGTAATATACAGTACATTGTTCAATTTTCTCACCATGAACGTACGCTTCCCTCTCCCAGTTTGATGTTCCATGATGTTTATGGTCTGACTCTGACACAGGTGATTCACGTTCAAGTGCTCAAATTCAAGTCTGCATTCAAAGAAGCAAAGACGCTCGATGAGATGATTAAACTTCATAAAGAACAGTGCGTTTTGCTTTTCATCGTGCTACTTGCGTGCCGCCGATTGACGACGACGTTCACCTTAGCCTTGAAACCCTCTTATGCAAATGCTTCCTTGACTCTACCGTCCGTCTATTTCTTCACCGCGTTTTATTTTATTTTATTCACAGTCATTCTCCTCCATCCCGTCTCCCAGACGTCCTCGCTCTCGAAAGCGATACTGAGCATCTTGGACATGTGTCTTCGCTTTCGGACGTTTTTCACCACGTTCGCGGGGGACACGACGCACGATATTTCGCGTCTGTCAATCAGCATACGGCGGCATCGAAGTCGTCGGCAGCGACGACAGCGTAGGGACGTCATTGGGTTTTCTGTGCCTCTTCCGGCTGATACAGACGATGATTCGGAATCTGATGCGGACTCTGAGTTGGAGTTGGGAGTTGACGATGCAGACCCTGCCGAGGGCGAACAAGTCGCGCGGAGGGGGCTATCCGAACCGTTGCTGGCTTCGTACTACGCCGAAGGACAAGAGGGATGCGAGGAAGACGCACTTTCAATATCGATGCGGTTGGAAAAGTTGTCGGGTGAGCTGGATGGGCTGGTGCGGTACGTGCGGCGTGGGGCGGAAAGTTTGGCACGGGGGACGACGGAGGCTGCCTCTGCGTTTGGGATGCTTGCGTTTGTGCTCGAGGATTGGGATTCGTGATGTTATGGGTTGGTGAGTGTCGACATGTCAAACATTGATGGCAGGTGCGGCTGGGATTGGAAGCGATGACGATGGCGGGATTCTGATTTTGTGCAAGTGGTTCCTATGTAAAATCGTGCAAATGGCGGACGCGAGCTCCGTACAACGACACGGTACGAACACAATATCATATGATTCGTACGAGTCACCGGTCACTCTAGTCACGACGCATACCTCCCAATCCCCTCCACCAGCACCCAATCGCAGACGTATATTAATCTCACAGCAGGACGATGCCGAGCTCATTAGCACGAGACAAGTTCGTCCGACACCTCATCGAAGAGGTCGACGAGCTTCGTTCGCGTTACAACACCTGCACAGATTACAGCAAGGCGCTTGCACCTCAATACAATATTCCTGAATTGCGCAATGCCAACGTGCCGTTGATGGGAGGAGCCGCGTCCGTCGAACGCAATCCAGTGGAGGGCCTGCGTTTGGCGATGAACACCTTGTCCGCCAACCTTGAGGGCCTGACGACTCAGATGGAAGAGGTGTGTAGCGCCGTCAACAAGCTGGCGGACAGCATCTCCGACCTCGTGGTTGCACTCGGTGCAGTGCAAGCGCCGGTTGGCATGACGAACACACCGCCCGTCGATGCTGATGCTGCCGCTGTCCCTGCTAACAACTCGGCCGAAGGGTCCGGGATTGGGCCTTTTAGCATTAGGGTTCCTCCTTGTGCGACAGCCATCAGCAGCGTTCGCAACGAAAGACGGGCCTCCTGTTCCGTCACCCCTTTTTCAGTCGGGAGGTTTAACGAAGGATCTGCCGCTCAAACCCCCCGGTCTCCGGCGAATCAGTCACTCTCAGGGGTACAACAGCCCTCGCTTTCGAGCTCCCAGTGGCAGCACGGTAGTCATGCCGACTTACCAGAGACAAGCAGCTCGAGTGCGGGTTCCAGGCCAATCGGTGCAACCCCGAGTCCACTACCGCACTGTGCTACTGACACCGGCGCCTCCGACAAACCGCTTCCAACTCCTGGGCTGTTCATACCGGATGTACCGGTCCGTAACCCTGACGGCGGTCGCCGTGCGAAGAGCGAGTCATGGCGAGACATCGTTAAGCACTGGAACGAAGGTGATCCGGCACTCGGTCTCCACACCCCGCTCAAAGACTGGCACCACGATTGGACTCGCGGTAACAATCGGCTATTTGCGTCCAAGTACCAACAGCGATCTGTGATTGCGCTCGAGTTCATCAACAGGTTAGTTCATTCGTCATCTCATACAACCGACAAAATATTATATTGCCCCTATCATTTATATGCATGACTGATCACCTCTTTTTCTTCCCCAGGTATCACTCGGATGAGGCGAGTTTCCTCGCTGCCTACCCAGAAGCCGCGCAGGGGCACTGCGCACTCCTTCGTGCGATCAATGCCGCTCGCGTAGCACGTGGAGAGCGCGAGTCACGGGCCTCGCACAGCGATCAGGCCTGAGCCTCCAAGTCTCCAGATGTGGAGGGCTGGTGTTAGACCCCAGTAAGCCACCGCGCTGGCTCACCATCTCCCCGCTGACTGACTAACTGGTTGACTGATCAATCTCAGGCCAAGCTAAGCCAGAAAAAGTCTTTTTTAACCACCATACACCAATACGATTCACACACGACCCCAAATTTACTTATGTGTATTTGTTCACTCTCTGACAACGTTTGTTCAACTGTCCAAGTCTTCGTAGCCGTGCAATTTTGATGTGCCATGTTATGGAAGGCGGCCATAATTCTCATTAATCGAATCTTGTACATATGTACGTTTCGTCTCGTTCGTCTCTTTTTTCCTTGTCCAGCGTGTGGTCATGTATGTACTGGTAGTATCATAGGGTGTGTTGATCAGTGATCACCAATTAATTTCAGGTTATTGACATTCCCCGACTCCCACGAGGGGAGGGTTTTAGGCCCCAGCGTGCAGGAGCAACTGCACAATCGTGCACATTGTGCAGTTGCTCCTGCATGCTTCCTTCGTTTACAGTGCCATTTCCCTGATCTCGCTGCCAGTGCTTCCGTTGCCATAGAGCCGAGCCAATGCTGCTCCGTCGTTGACGTGCGGGAACGACCACACAACAACCTACAATTCAAGTGCGCATCGTGCAGTTGTTTTTACACGCAGCCCAACCCTCGTCATTCTATCCACCCCCCTGCATACCTGCAGTACCGGGTAGGGGTGCAGTACATATCCACGAGATTACCTGCACCCATGCCGTTTGAAATTTCCCTAGAATCCCTACTCGGAGTCCGTCACGGCACAAACTGCCACATTATATATTCCATAAGCTTGATTCTCTCACACGTACATGACTCCACAGTGATACGTTGATGGATCTAAATGATCAGCACGGTTTTCCTTCAGAAGAATTACCTTCGGGTTTGCGCCCAGTCGGCACTTCCCGAGTAAAGGCTATTACCCTAATTAGCATACTTGATGACGCATATACTTAAGTGCTGTCGGAGGTTAATCTGAGTGAGTCGGACATCTAAATTAGGTCGATTATAATTATTGGACTTCTCCCGCTCTTGGAGTTTACGTTGTGCTATGCCAGTGGCTACTCCCCTTCCGAATGTCAACTCTCCTCAAGTGCAACTTATCGCCGACCAGGACCCTAATTACCTCAGCGCATATAACGTTTGTCTCACATACGAAAGGGAACTTTCCGCGAACAAGAACAAGCTGCGCTATGTTAGGATTCTCGGCTTCTTACTGCTCTATGCACCAAATCGGGGTGTTCGCTCTGAAGTCACCAAGTGTATACACTCGCGCAAGGACAGCAGTGACATCACTGATATCGGTTCATTCTTTGAACGTTATGTCATCCTATCTTGTGAGTCCTCGGAGGCATTTGCCACCTTCTGCATGCTAATTTCACTTCCGTCTTGTCCAGTTAAGAAATACAAAGGTCCAACGCCGCAAGCCAGCGAACACCCTTCAAGGCCTTCCTTTGAGATCACGAAGGATGAGGTCAAGTTCAACATTACCGAGGCCCCCAGGAGTCACCGTCATGCCAAACATCATGTCAGTGAATGACCGCCACTTTCATCGTCCCTCTTTCTCACTGCCCACCTTCCACAGGCGCTCATTCGAGACAATTGGAGATGCGTCGTAACGGGTGCAATTGACCGTGGAGCCCCCGAAGATATCATCGCCAAACTTGATCCGACGACCGTTGCAGTGAATACACACTGTGCCCATATTATTCCAGAGGCTACGTTCTTTGGTGTGGACTCTAAATCCGAAGATAACACCAAGGTGCGTAGCCACAGGAGCTCATATCACAGTCAGCAACTCACGTTTAAATGCTTAGCTTGACTATTCCGCTTCCATATTGACTGTTCTCAAGCGCTTCCGTTATGATATCAACAAGTTCAATGGAGAGAAGGTTCATTCCCTAACCAATATCATCACTATGGAAATGAATGTGCACGATGTATTTGATCGGCTGGAGTTGTACTTCGAAGCCACGGTGAGTTTCGGTATTGCCACGTATTTTCTGAGCACGACACTCATCGGGTACTGTTTCACTACAGTCACAGGTGGATCGTTATGAAGTCAAGTGGTTCGGTTTCAAACCTCAACACACCTTGCGCGAGTTCGTCACATTCTCGACATCGGATCCCGAAAATCTTCCGGTTCCTGCGCCCGAGCTGCTTTCCCTGCACGCTACCTGCTGCAAGGTTGCTCACTACTCTGGTGCCGCTGAGTACATAGATGAAATTTATCACGATGCAGACAAAATAAGTGTCTTATCAGCTGATGGCTCTTCAGGGATCATGCTCGACTATCTGCTGTTGTCCCTATTGAAACCAGAACACCATCACGACAACCTACCAAAACCCTTTGTGGGTGCTACAGAACTCGAGCCCGTGACTTTATGACCCAGTGCCTATGGATGATGATGCCGCAGTGGTGATGGGTTCGAATGGTGCATGGACTAGCAATTGTTCCGACTGGACCCTTGATGATTCCAGGTTCAACAAACTTCCTGTATTTTGTGGCGTGTAACTCTTTTTCCCTCTTCACTTATGAGGACTGCCTAACTCCGAATAGTCTGTCCAAGTACCTATTGTGCTATGGTGGAGCACCAATACACGAAGACATCGCTTCCTCCGTTACTCTTTGTTGATTCGATTGCAACATGTAGTTCCAATTTCTGATCCGCGTTGATCACTTCATCACACCCTGGGACCCATCCGTTCGTCAGCCACATGCAAAAACTCGTGCAGTGAACTCCTTTACATCAGAACGGCATGCATGACTTTCTACTGGACCAGAATTGGATAAGCTCACCGTTACGGGCGCACAACAGGCAGGATTTGAAAACGGTAGCTTCTCTCCATAGTGAACAAAATCTAAAGGTTTGGGGGTACTTCTTATAGAGCACGAGCGCTGCTTTGCTTGCCTCCGGTTGCAAAATGGATGTTATAAACCTTAGCTATCCCACTCGTTGGACCCCGCCCTCCGTTCCACCGATTGTGCAGGTCGTCGAAACAGACAACCTCTTGATCCATCCCTTCTCTGTCAAAAAATTGGTATCATGGGAAACGTTCTAGCACCCATGGTCATACCCCTCGTCGGTTGGGGTGTCCAAACCCTGATGCATGCTTTCCGTCGTCCAGACAGAGAAAACCCTACCCTCGGCGACATCCAAACCCACCATTAAGCCGAAGAAGCACAGAAGGACGGGTCGAGCAGGCGGCCAGAGAAGCCCGGGAACGCCAGGCCGAGGCCGACAGAGCTGCTGCGCGGGCTGCAGAGGCAGAACGGATGAGGGAGCAGATGGAGGAATCCAGTAACGCCGCGAGGCATGCGCAGGAGCTCGCAGACGAGGCTTCCAGAGTCACACGAGAGGATACAGAGAGGTTTGCACGGGAGGCACAGGAAGAACGCGAGCGTGCGCGGAGGGCCAAAGAGGATGCGGAGAGGGCTATGGCAGCTGCTAAGGAAGAAGCTAAGCGAGCCCAGCGGGCTGCCGATGAACAGCGTCACGGTCGCGAGGCTGAAGCAGCCAGGGCTCTGGCCGACGAAGTCGCTCGTGCAGCTGCGGAGGAGACCCGCAAGGCAGTGGAGGCGAAGAAAGAGGCCGAGAGACGCTTAAAGGATGGGATCCAGCCCGTAGTCACTCCCTCCCCTGAAGAAGTCGCAGCCGCCAAGCGACGCGTCCCGTACAAGGAAGACTGTTTTCATTTCGCTATCGCCGGCATCTCTGGGAGTGGCAAGTCTTCCCCTGTCAACGCCTTTCGCGGTTTGCACACCAAAGACGCGGGAGCGGCAGCTGTAGGAGTCACGGAGACGACACTCCATATGACCAGATACCCAGATGCCAACCCCGAGAACCCATTCGTGTGGTACGACATTCCTGGAGCGGGTACGCTGAAGTGTCGGGACTGGCAATACTTCAACCAACAGGGTCTTTATGTCTTCGACTGCATCATAGTGCTCTTCGACAATCGTTTCACCATAACTGATGTCGCGATCCTCCTCAACGCGAGACGGTTCAACATACCCACCTATATCGTTCGTTCCAAGGCCGACCAGCACATCCTGAATATCATGAAAGATATGGGGTACGATAGCGAGGAAGAAGATGGTGAGCGTAAAAACAAACTGAACAAGGCGGCGCGCAAGAAGTTCATCGACGAGACGCGGATGAGTGTGCGAACGAACCTGGAAGATGCAAATTTACCTGACCAACGCGTATACATCATCTCCAGCAGCACGATGCTACAAATCGTTCGGGACAAGGTGCCGAAGAAGGCGATTGACGAGGTGGAGCTAGTCAACGATCTGCTCAACCAGGCGTAGTCTCGCAGGGTTACCCGTTCAAACGAGATAGTTTCCAGCGGCGCTAGCTCCGGGTCGGGAAGATAGATTATTTTATCAGTGCCATATGCATTTTGACCTGTAGCCAAGCCTACGACGTGACGCTAAATTTCAACTTGTTTAAACATCATGTACGCTCGTGAATAATAATGATCATCTCATTCCAACTTTCCATACAATATATTTCTCTTCGTGGTCGGGACGTGATGCTCTTGTTGGTTTTCCAGGGCTAGACACATAACTTTTCATCTACTGATTGACCAGATCTCGGAGGCAGGTACCGTCAAAAAAATCTTTGCAGCAAAAATCCAATCTTAACCGACTACTTACTTCGGTCAAAGTCGTCGTTCACTAGTATCGATGCCCTTGACCTTTGTCTTGGTACTCGATAACCAGAATTCGAGAAATTCAGCAATATAGTTCTAGTTAGGGATACAATACGCATACTTGGCCCAAGAAGACAGGGAATGATAAAGAGATAAATATCTATGATACGCGAGCCACAAGGTTCCCAGTTCGTACAAGCGGAAATAACTAATAGAGCAGAAAGAAATGGAAGAGGTGGTCAACCGGACGGTCAGAGAGAATCGGCCCGGAGATAATCCCTGTAGCCGTCGTACGCTGCCCGCGCGTCCCCATAGAGCACATCCAACAACGCCTTCTCTTCTCTTGTAAACCCGTCCAGGTCACCAACCTTTCCGCCAAATTGCAACGACTTGTCATTGGGGTGACCCAGCTTCTCGACAATCGTCGCCTTCCATTGCTTCCACACCTTGGTGTCGTTGGGGAGCAACTCGTTCAGGATTGCCGTAGGGTCTTGCAGTTGTAGCACCAGCAGTATGAACACGACGGCGCTCGTACGCGTGCCGAGTGTGTACTTGGTCAACCTCGGGTTATCGAGCACGTTCTCGAACAGGAGCTTCCGATCCATCTTCTCCTTGTCCTGAGCGGACAACCGGGTATTGTACAGCGCAGAGACACCTAAAGAGACGAGGAACATGATCTGGCCGAACAGCGACGCTTGAGGGATGAGCAGGAGCTGGGCAATGGCTTGAATGAGGAAGAGGAAGGAGCACCATCGGACGAGGTGGATATGGGCTTCGCTCGCGAAGCGGAGGGAAAACCTGCCGCGGGTAATTGAGTTCACGGCGCCTTCTGTGCCTCTCAACAAGACGATGTCCTTTCCCGAGTTCAAAATTCCGTCACCAGCCGGGGACCCTTTGGCGGGCTCTGGATGACTAAACACTAAATCTGCAGATCCAAGGACGAAAGAGAATACGCCACTGGCGAGGATGCCCACGAGGATCAACGATGACGCATACCAGTCCTCGACGACAGCGGAAAGCAAGCACGTGCCAACACTGACAGCAATGGGAAGGCTGGAGAACATGAGGGTGGCTGCACTGCCGCGTGTGGGATGCATCTCAGACGGAGGTGCCTGACCGAGATCGACGACGGTGATTCTGACTGGCTGAGTCGTCCTCCCCGGAACCACCTTGTCCTCACAGTCCCACGCAGTGCATTCCTTCACGAAGAGAGCGGCCAGGTTGCCTGTCTCCTCGATGACGGTCCCCGAGTGTGCAGCGCGGAACTTGGGTCCTTTACAATCATCATCAACGCCAAACAATGCAGCCGGGTCCGTGTGGACGGGTTTGTGGGAGGTGCTGGTAGCGGAACTGGCACCTAAGCCAAAGACGCTGCGCAAGGATACGGACTTGGCGAACAAGCTGAGTCGTTGGGATATCTCGAACGAGCCAGGGTTGTTGTACCAGCCTAGCAGGCGCCGGCCCTCGTAGAGGTGAACGGCGGCCATGGCGGACACGGCCTTGTCTCCGCCGAGCAACCCAATTACGCCGGATGTATCGAGGGAAAAGCGGGACGGCTTGTCGACTGGTAACGAAGCAATGAAGGCGGAATCACCTGAGAAGAGACCCTGAGGGATGTACATTTCAGAAGGCTAGGGAACAGTGGAAGAAGAAGTGATGTAATGTGAAGTCGGGTGACGATGGAGGTGTTGGAATAACGTTGCAGTGTAGGAAGTATGGGGTGATGAGACCCGACAGACCGACTCTTTCCACTCTTACTATAAACCCTCGCTTGGCAAGCAGGTCAAAACTACGTTGGCATGATAGATGCGGCCCGGGGGCCAAGCATCCTACACGATACTACACCATGCCCACTGGCACAATTGTCTTCTGGGCATCCTCTGGAGGGATGGTCTGACGGAAATTGACACAATTGCATGGCCTTTTCTTACCGAATTCTGCACGACACTGGAGTCGAGACTGGAAAGTTTGGCAGTGCCGTAAGGCACGCCAAGTTCGCGGTATTCGAAGTGGACTGTGGACCTTCCCACGAGATATGTGTATGCAAAATATAATATTTATTCCGCCTGAAATGGAAGGTTGCCGACGTGCCGCTAGCTATAAGCCCCGATTCAAGTAATTTGCGTGGGGGTTATTAAGTAATAACTGGAGTGGTTGGTTCAAAGCATATTACACCGCTATTTTGGAAGTAGT
Source organism: Leccinum sublutescens (assembly GCA_038091555.1). Taxonomy (NCBI): domain Eukaryota; kingdom Fungi; phylum Basidiomycota; class Agaricomycetes; order Boletales; family Boletaceae; genus Leccinum; species Leccinum sublutescens. The sequence continues at coordinate 14,444 of JBBPOR010000400.1, read as the reverse complement.
AAGTGATACCACCACCATCCACACAGCCTAAGCCTCCTAGTACCGGTGTGTTCTGAGCATGCCTTCCTTTAGGCTTCCGATCGAATTTCGGCTGCCACAACCATGTATCCTCGTACGATGTTTTAGATGCCTGATTCAACCCTGGTACTGCTCAGTGGCAATGCGTCACCGATCATGATTCTCACGCGAGCTTCAATGGTCTCGACTCGGAAACGATATCAGTCGACGCTACAGCCTACGGGTGCGCATACTGGTACAATACGCAGTTTTCGTAGCTTATTGTCGTGTGTCATTGAAATGGATACGCGGGTTTGTTGTGGGCGCTCTCTTTTGTCAATGATTGTAAACAGACCTCCACGAATATTACAGCACTCCACGACCGTGACTCGGACGCCCACTCTTGTCGGAGGCGAGCATACGCGCTCGGGAAGCTGCATCGTGGCATAGCACGTATTATAGGCTGTACTACCAGCTTTTCAGACAACGACAGATACAAGTGGCTCCGTACGTCTTTTAAAAAAACTTCGGTAGGCTATGCACTGACATGTAACATGTGTCCACAGCATCGCGGCCCCCACCGCGACACTTCATGGAGAATCATCCGACTTTAATGGTCGTTTGTACAGTATGTCACAGGATATATATGACAGAACATCCATGTTCCCCTTCTCGAAATAAGAGGAACAAATTTACTGTACACGATGCTGTTGAATGGATCATCCCGGTCCTCTGTGTGAATAGCTAATTCTTGCCGTATGTGCGAGATGCATTGATGTCCGATTATTGTGCTGCTCTATGAAGTTCCGTCTCGTTTAAGCGCCAGCCAGCCCTAGGACCCTCACTGCCGGCACTCACCCACCCACCTAAACACTCGTTCATCTGAGTCGGATCGATGATCAACAAAGTGGGCGGCCAACGACTCGATATTCCTCCTCACCCCACCAGTCCTCAGTCCCCAGTCCCCAGTCCCCATCCTCCCTCTCATAGAAACGGCACGTTCTGCATCTCACCTGTCGCCAAAAAGTCTTCGTCAAACCCCTCCGCCGCAGCTTCCTCCTCGTTCTCGCCATCATACACATCCTCTCCGTCCTCTCCTTCCCCATCTCCCTTCCTGTCCCCGTACCCCGTCCTGTCCCCGTCATCGTCGTCCAAACCAAAATGCATGTCATCCAACGACCCAGGCATGCTCGACACACTCGTACTCCTCGGCCTCCTCCGCTTCTTCAACTCCCCATCCTCACCCAAGACATCGCCCTCGTCATCCGATTCCAGGTATGTCGACATCGACGACCGCGACGCAAAGCTCCCAGTACCACTCCGACTTCCAGTCCCAGTCCCGGTCCCGCTCGACTCATCAAAGACGCTATACGATGATGACTGTGCGAGCGCCACCAACCGGGTGCTCAATCTCTCCAACGACGACATTTGTCGCAGGTGACCGCTCCGGTGTCCATCACGGCCACCGGCCACCGCCTCCTGTTCACCACCGTTCGCACCCACTTCCGCTGCTATTGTTGCCGATGCATGTGGGAAGGGCGCCCTCGGATGGACCGGTGGCTGTCTGCTCCAAACGAGGCTAAAGTTGCGTAGCCGTGCAAGTGTGCTTTGCGATGAAGTGTCTGAGCGCGCGCTCAGCGCCGGCGACGGGGGCGTTAGATCTGGCAACGGGAACTCCTGCACGGGTTGTCGCCAGTAGTTGAAATCGGTATAATCCGGTGCCCATTTACGGTTGATCGGTGGGAACATTTGGTCGACGAGGTCAGTCATGTGGATATATCTGAAAGGAAAAGAAAAAAAAAGGTTACATTTAGTGAACATATTAATCCGATACACGGCCCACCAGAAAAAAACAAAACTGGGATCAGATCACTCACGAAGACTTGTACCCCGCCACCTCCAGGAGTTCCATCTTGACTTCGCCAGTCGGATCAATCGTAAATATACGCGCACTGGGTATGTTGACGCTCCGGTACGACAGCGCGTCAGTGATCCGGTTTCCAAAGCCGGCGTAAAACGGAGTCCGCAGACCTTCGCCAAATAACCTCTGAATGTCTCGAAGGCAAGCCATTTTAAATACCTCGGGCTTGCGTAAGATGACCTCGCTGTTCCGGCCAAGTCAGTGGACCTTAGGCGGAAAGGATGACCAGAGGGCCAAATAAAGACTCACCGATGAAGAGACGTCATCAGTCTGTCTGGACTCATAATGACCGGTCCTTCAGGCAGTTGGTAATCGTTCTGCTTGATTCCTTTGAGATAGTCCCTCGTCGAATCTGCCTGACCTATGGCGCGAGACGTGAGGTACATGATCTTGTAGCCGTTCCGAGTGATGTCAGTGTACAGCTTCGCCACTCCGAGATGCGTCCAGTCGCGCCCAATCATGGTGAACAAGTGTCCAAGACCATCGGATCTATACATGCAAAATAAGCAAGCAAGTCCGGCGTCACGATCTCTGGTGCAGCGTACTTGGTTATCGTTCCGTCGATATCAGAGACAACCACTTGGTCCTTCGAATCCCAAACAAATATGCGTGCTGCACACCCCGTGGCACTGGCCGAAGAGAGCGAAAACGTGATCGTGTTCGCACCAGATTTCAAATTCAGAGATTTCTGCGGAGCCAATAGAATGAGAACAATAAATGATTGTTTAATATCCAAACTGACGAGTTGATCTGACGACAATCGGAGTGATTTGGCATATTTCTTTTGCTTTCTCACTGGTAAAGTATCCAAGACTGGTTGCACAGTGGGTGACGGGAGAGACACGGGTGTGGTCGCCGGGGCCGACGCCGATGGAAGAGGTGGGTGGGAAGGTACATGTACCGGCTTGCTGGGTTTCTAAAAACAATTTAAGCCAGTTCGGCGATAAGCATAAAATGTCAAACCTGATCCAGTGGCACGTGTAGCAAACAGCCTCAGAATCGGTCGTTCCGAATCGGGGATGTCTTGGCTCCGACTCCACCACCTGACCCAGCTGGACGTGGACTTGCGCACAGATTCTGCCTGAGGTGGTTCCGAGCTAGCTCGCTCCAACTCCCGACGCTCCCCAGACAAGGTGAGCAATTCCTGTTCAATCTGTAGAGAGGGTGGCGATGATGGCAACGCAGCAAGACGATCATCCCTGGCCAAAGACACCCATAGTTGCAACGCATCCATCTGTGGCGTCCGCGCTGTACGCGTGATATACTGCTTTCCGGACCATCGCATTACGAGTCGTTCGTCTCGAACCAGGTTCTCGTCCGCCATGAGTCGTTTCATAGCCAACAATCCCCTGCTCGAATGCACGTTCACGTTCGGCTTCGTCTCGGTCGTGTATGACGTCATGTGAAGCAACGAGACTAAGCTCGAAATCAACCGAAGCGCCATCGATCCAGACTTGCAGCTTGGTTTGGTCATCATCCCGTGCCGTTATGCGTCCACTCGATCTAAAGAGCTTCTCTTCTTTGCACTCATCGGGTTCTTGATGGATTATTGGTCGCAAAGGCAATCCATTGTCCTGATCGTCGACCTGTGGGAGGAGCAACCGAGTGGTGTGCGGACTTCCCTCCAATTCTGGTGGAACACTGCGACTCCGCTTTAGGACAAGTTCGTCTTCATCGACCTCCGGACGCATTTCCTCTCCCTTTCCTTTGAGAACTGATGGCGTAAAATGAGTCTGAAGCGGAGACGGTTGGGGGAATTCTCCCCATTCCCAGGAGTATTCCTGTACTGGTAGGACCCCCTCGGCTGTTAGGGTATCATTCTTCGAGGCAATGTCTTCAGGTGAATCGGAGACGGAGACTGCGCGACGGGGGAAAGCGGTTTGGAGGTGAGACGGCGTGCTCGGTTTCGATGGCGGGAAGAGTATCTGGTTGTTGCTCATGCTCGTGGAGATGATCCTTTGAATCCCTGGTGGCTCGGTGACGGGGGAATGATATCCGGCCATGTCAAGAGCCATGTCTTCACACACGATGCCGTCATGCATTAGTGATCGCGTACTGATGGAGACGTAATTAGCGAGCTCACCGTTGGTATATTGAATATTTGGGGGTGATACGACGGGAGCCTGTGGGAAGTCGACTTCAATTGGGGGAGTCAGGGGAGCGGAGTAGGACTGGCGCCGTTTGCGGAGGGCGGATACGCGGTCGTGCTGTGTAGCATTCAGGTCCAGGAACTCGGGCTCTGGGATCTTTGGGGCAACTGAGAGCAGTTCTGGGGTGACTGGCGGGATCTCGTCTTGGGGTGTCGTCTTGGTTGCTGTGAGGATTGGACTGGTGCAATGCCCAAGTCCTTGCAACATCTCATAAGAGCATTACTCTTGCATCCTTCGGCAGCAGTAGGGATGCCGGAGGGATCAAAATACTCGTTTTCACCTCGAGCTATAGCCACGAGTCTGCAAAGTGGGTTCGTTAGTCAGGGGAACGCGTCGTGTAGTAAAACTCCCACCGTCCCTGGAAAACGAGGGCGTACTCTCTGCTGACTATCTTTGGACCCACGTTTGTCTCCGTTCTTGGAGCGAGTCCCCATGCGCCAGGTCCGAAGGCCTTGTTCAAGATACGACGGTATTTAATTTCTGGAAGGTAAAGAAGTCCATCTGCAGTGAAATAGGTCAGGAATAATCGACAGCGATGAAGAATGGGACGCACCAGGTTTGATCTCGATGTCCAATTGTTCAAGGGGTGAGAGGAGAATCTCTGCAATTTCCCTTGGGAATGCTTCCACGGAAAGACCGTGGTAGCTCTTCGACCAATCGCTGGCTCCATTATCACTCCCTGATACAAAATCCCCGGGAAACGCGGTTTGAGAAACGCGCAAAGACCCGGACTCTGGAGAGAGGCCGTTTTCTGGAGGTACGTCGTTTTTGAGTACTTCGCGTACGCCAGCTACATCCGCTACGGCTTCAGAGATGTCTTCTCGGCTGATTTCGTTTGTAGTTGTGCTGGCTGGAGCTTTTGTTACGCGAGAGGTGGATGCGGCAGAGCGAGCGGGGTAGGTACGCGTCGAGGTAGCGTAGGTTTGGTGACACAAAATGCCACCCTGGGGGCCCCCACGCGAAATACGACGCGCAGCGACACAAAACCTGGCACTTTTTGCGATGAAGGACATGTCGAAGTACTGTAGAGGGTCAAGTTGATCTGCACTGCCACCACAACTGAGCGGTTATGAACACCCCCACGTCTGCCACCCGGCCCCACTCAAGAATACAAAGACCGTCTTCGAGCCTCGCTCAACGACCGCCTTCGAGCGCATCGACGTTCAGACCGCACTCACGCATCTCAACGCGACCAAGTTCGCGCCTATCGCGTCCTCCAACCCGACAAACTACGCGCCTTCTGCCACTATGCCAGTCGCTCGTCACCCAGGTGACCGAATTATCGCCAGAAGCCGACGATGAAAACTTTCGCACTGCCGTGGAATTCGTGTCCAAGAACTTGGAGTATTCGATCAAGGCGGGAGTGAGCGCTGATATGACCACGATGGACAAGCACTTTAGAGGGTAGCGTGCCGGTCGATCGTCTCTGTGTTCGTTTTGCAGTTTACGCATCGGTGGTGCAGTCACGTTCTCAAGGCGAGCATCAATTCTCACGACGGCCTAGCAAATGCGCTGCAGGACTCGTATCGTAAAGTGAAGCAACAGGCGAAGGAACTCACGGATCTCGACGAGCGTATCAAAGTGATTGGCTTACCCCAATGTACCAGATAGACGTTGCATGCTGATCCGTCCCCCCACGTAGCTATCGCGCCTTCCGGACCATCTTCAATTGCTTGTACGTTTCCGTCCCTCGGATGGTTCTCTCCTGATATAACTTCGAGCAAAGATCCTGTTGTCGTCTGCTCCTAGCAGTGCGACTCATGCCTATGTAGAAATATGCAAGGACGCGCAACCAACCGAACCTCCACCACAGCTGACATGGAAGGGTATTCTTGCTGAAGAGCCTTTCGAAGGACAACACTGGGAGGGCGTATATGGGCTACCAGTTGGCAGCACTGTTGAGGGATGGGAAACTCGGAGTGGTGGAAGCACACCGTCACTTTCGCCTTGGGACGACGATGACTCTAGTGATGACTCACCACCACCTTTTGAAGACCTACCACCACCTGCGACCGAGGCGCCTGGGGAATTCACCCCCCATCGTCGTGTTCATCACCAGCAAAATCATGTCGAACTGATCGAACGGCTCAAGGCAAAACAATACTGGAGAGACAACTGGAAGATTGATGTGGATGTTTCACGGCCGTTTGACATAGGCGATCCATCAACCCTTGGTCTGCGCTCTGAGCCTCGGATACCCCCCACACACTCATGTTTGCTAGGTACCTCAATGCTCCGTGTCCTTGGGGAGAGGACAACGCTGGCCCTTATTGGTCCGGAGCGAGAGGTGCGCGCGAAAGTACTCCCAAGGTCTTGCACTGAGCATCGAGCATGCATTTTAGAAATATATTCACGAACGCGATGCAGTGCGCGAGGTACTGATGTGTCTCCAAGGTCGGAAAAATCTCATGATCTACACTACTTCAGATACCTTTTCTTCAGTGGTACATCTCATTCTATTCATGAACTGTGCAGTGAGCTGACGATACCCTAGCCATCGCCAACGGCACCACGGCTACTTCACTATACGTTAACAGCCCAGTCATCCATCTTGGGCGCTTTCTCTCAGGTGGCAACTACTATATGCCATCTACGAAAATTCGTTTCTGCCATTTTCGAAAGTGCTTCCGCCGCACATGAAACTACACCAAGTGGGACAACGCGGTTGCTCACACAAAACATCCGCTCGAGGACTATAGAAGCTTTTGCGGATGCTATCGACGCACATATCCAAGCATTTGACCGATGGTGCGCGGAGAAAGAGGAGGCTATCTGTCGGGCTCTAGCAGGATGCGGTGAACCCCTGGTCGTCAGCCTTCTCAGTTTGGAGAAAGATGTTCGAGACGCGTTTTCCGGAACCTTTGAGGTTGTATTGGACATCTTACATCGACTTGTGGGCTACATATGCCAATCTCGCTTGAGGCTTGACCAAGCTGTTTGGAACATGCCTAACATGTTAACCCAACTTCCATCCGCGGTCATCTGTTCGCTTCTTCTCGACCTTCTGCTACAGGCAGTAGAAGATCAATGGTACATGGGCAATACCCTCGCCTCCGACTCTCTTGCGACTGTCTTTGCAAAGACCTCGGAACCGATCTGGAGCATGACCGGGAAATGGCTTAAAGACGGAATGCCCGTCCGTAATGTCTGGGATTCCGCGGATGACATTCAAGCCCTTGATGAAGAATTTTTCATCGAAGACAACGAACTTCCGCTGATGGATCCCGATCTCTGGGCAGACGGTTACGTCCTTCGAAGTCCAGTCGTTTTGGAAGATGGGGGGAGGAAGCAGTTTGCTGTTCCGGCGTTCTTTGGGACGGTGGTCGACCACGTCTTAGGAGCCGGCAAGGCTGTTGGACTACTTCGAGCGATGGGTGTCCATTTCTTCGCTGAAAACGCAACTGGGGAGCAACGTCCTCCTCTTGATTGGAGGACGTTTACACGGTTGTTTCAGTCCAGCGCAACAAATTTAAGAGATTCTGACTCGTTGTCGGATCTGGTATCAGATGAACTTTCTTCCTATTGTCTCGCTGTTGGCCTCCGACTATCACGGGTCCTCACGGAGGAATGCGAACTATTCCGCCACCTTGCGGCCGTGGAAGGGCTGTACCTGATGACGAAAGGAGATGTGATCAGCAACTTTACGGATGTCTTGTTTTCCAAGGTACGATCACGAGTAGTACCCCTTTCCCCTTGTTCCTCGTGACGTTGATTTGACGAAGTTGCTCATAGATGGATGGCCAACAAGCGTGGAACGACTTTCATTTCCTGAACAGCGTCTTCAGGGACGTCGTCGAGTCGAACAAGTCGCACTGGATAGACGCCTCCCTTATCCGACTGTCCTACAGAGGTTCCAAGGCGACTAGGATATCTGATACCGTGAAGGCTATCGACGGACTGCTCGTCGAATACGCCTTGCCTTTTCCGTTGACGTACATATTCACCCCGAGCGTCCTCCAGAGTTATTGCACTCTCTTCACATTTTTACTTCAAGTGAGGAGGGCGAAATGCGTTTTAGAGAGGATATTGCTCCGCGGAGCGATGGCGAACGTTGGGTTAAGGTCAGAGCTCAAGGTGCTTTATGCAGTGCGAGGGAAGCTCTCGTGGTTCATCAAGTGCGTAAGCCGTGACGCAGCACAGACGATGCGGTCGATATGATGTACTGACAGTAATCTACAGTACATTGTTCAATTTTCTCACCATGAACGTACGCTTCCCTCTCCCAGTTTGATGTTCCATAATATTTATGGTCTGACTCTGACACAGGTGATTCACGTTCAAGTGCTCAAATTCAAGTCTGCATTCAAAGAAGCAAAGACGCTCGATGAGATGATCAAACTTCACAACGAACAGTGCGTTTTGCTTTTCATCGTGCTACTTGCGTGCCGCCGATTGATGACGACGTTCACCTTAGCCTTGAAACCCTCTTATGCAAATGCTTCCTTGACTCTACCGTCCGTCTATTTCTTCACCGCGTTTTATTTTATTTTATTTACGGTCATTCTCCTCCATCTCGTCCCCCAGACGTCCTCGCTCTCGAAAGCGATACTGAACATCTTGGACATGTGTCTTCGCTTTCGGACGTTTTTCACCGCGTTCGCGGGGGACACAACGCACGATATTTCGCGTCTGTCGATCAGCATACGGCGGCATCGAAGTCGTCGGCAGCGACGACAGCGTAGGGACGTCATTGGGTTTTCTGTGCCTCTTTCGGCTGATACAGACGATGATTCGGAATCTGATGCGGACTCTGAGTTGGAGTTGGGAGTTGACGATGCAGACCCTGCCGAGGGCGAACAAGCCGCGCGGAGGGGGCTACCCGAACCGTCGCTGGCTTCGTACTACGCCGAAGGACAAGAGGGATACGAGGAAGATGCACTTTCAATATCGACGCGGTTGGAAAAGTTGTCGGGTGAGCTGGATGGGCTGGTGCGGTACGTACGGCGTGGGGCGGAAAGTTTGGCACGGGGGACGACGGAGGCTGCCTCTGCGTTTGGGATGCTTGCGTTTGTGCTCGAGGATTGGGATTCGTGATGTTATGGGTCGGTAAGTGTCGAAATGTCGAAAATTGATGGCAGATGCGGCTGGGATTAGAAGCGATGACGACGGCGGGGTGATTCTGATTTTGTGGAAGTGGTTCCTATGTAAAAGCGTGCAAGTTGCGGACGCGAGCCGTACAACGACACGGTACGAACACAATATCATATGATTCGTACGAGTCACTGGTCACTGGTCACTTGATCACGACTCATATCAAACTGACCGTATCGACGTTTCCACCTTCCCCTACACCAGCACCCAAAACGCAGACGCATACTAATCTTACAGTAGGACGATGCCGCGCTCATTGGCACGAGACAGGCTCGTGCGACACCTCATCGAGGAGGTCGACGAGCTTCGTTCGCGTTACAACACCTGCACAGATTACGGCAGCGCACTCGCACCCCAATACAATATGCCTGAATTGCGCAATGCCAACGTGCCGTTGATGGGAGGAGCCGCGCCCGCCGACCGCAATTCGGTGGAGGGCCTGCGTTCGGCGATGAACACGCTAGCTGCCAACCTTGAAAGCTTGACGACTCAGATGGAGGGGGTGTGTGGCGCCGTCAACAAGCTGGCGGACAGCATATCTGACCTCGTGGTTGCACTCGGCGCCGTGCAAGCGCCTGTTGGCATGACGAATACACCGCCTGTCGATGTTGCCGCTGTCCCTGGTAGCAACTCGGCCGAAGGGTCCGGGATGAGGCCTTTTAGCATTAGGGTTCCTCCCTGTGCGACAACCATCGCCAGCGTTCGCAACGAAAGAAGGGCTTCCTGTTCCGTCCCCCCCTTTTCAGTGGGGAGGTTTAATGAAGGACCTGCCGCTCAAACCTCCCGGTCTCCGGCGAATCAGTCACTCTCAGGGGCGCAGCAGCCCTTAGACTCGCTTTCGAACTTCCAGTGGCAGCACAGTAGTCATGCCGACTCACCAGAGACAAGCAGCTCGACTGCGGGTTCCGGGCCCGTTGATGCAACCCCTAGTCCACTACTGCACTGTGCTACTGCCACCACCGGCGCCTCCGACAAGCCGCTTCCAACTCCTGGGCTGTTCATACCGGATGTACCGGTCCGTAACCCCGACGGCGGTCGCCGTGCGAAGAGCGAATCATGGCGAGACATCGTCAAGCACTGGAACGAAGGTGATTCGGCGCTCGGTCTCCACACCCCGCTCAAAGACTGGCACTCCGATTGGACTCGCGGTAACAATCGATTGTTTGCGTCCAAGTACCAACAGCGATCTGTGATCGCGCTCGAGTTCATCAACAGGTTAGTTTATTCGTCATCTCATCCGATCGACAGATGCTTGCCCCTATCTATTTATATGCATGATTGATCACTTCTTTTTCTTCCACAGGTTTCACTCGGACGAGGCGAGTTTCCTCGATGCCTACCCGGAAGCCGCGCAGGGGCACTGCGCACTCCTTCGTGCGATCAATGCCGCTCGCGTAGCACGTGGAGAGCGCGAGTTACGGGCCTCACAAAGCGATCAGGTCTGAGCCTCCAAGGACTCCAGATGTTGAGGGCTGGTGTTAGACCCGGTAAGGCACCGCGCTGGTTTACCAGCTCCCCGCTGACTGACTAAGTGGTTGACTGATCAATCTCAGGCCAAGCCAATCCAAAAAAAAAAGTATTTCCTAACCACCACTCGCGGCGCAGCTACCACTACGATTCACACACGAACCTGTATCCGAATTTTACTTATGTGTATTTGTTCACTCTGACAACGTTTGTTCAACTGTCCAAATCTTGGCCGTGCGCTTTCGTGGCGCTTGTGTGCACCCATCTTATATTTTTGACGTGCCGTGTTATCGAAGGCGGCAATCGAGTTCTCATTGATCGAATCTCGTACATACGTACGTTTCGTCTCATCTGTCTCGCTTTTCTTCTCGTCGAATGTTCATGCCAATGTATGTACTAGTAGTATCATAGGGTGTGTTGATCACCGATCAATCGATCACCAATCAATTTCAAGTTATTGACATTCCTCGACTCCCACGAGGGGGAGGGTTTTAGGCCTCTCAGATGTCCATGAACCTGCAAGAAACCTTGCAGGCACGAAAGTACAACTTAGAGTCACTCTGTGTGCCACATTACCTTGCTAGACAAGGTTTCTCCGGCCCAATCTCACCTCGACATCGTGGAAGAAAGGACTTGCACTCGGAGTACTCGGTCCGTATACCGGCCAATGCAGCGCGTCGATCGCGTCCTTTCTCCCGTCCTCCGCGATAGCACGCGGTACATGCGCAGTGCATCTCGATGAACGCCCAAAATCTATAAGTAGTTCGTTACCCGACTTACGATCACCCCCCACCGACACGTGGTCGTGCAACGGGACCTCGCTCAGCAGCCACCGATGCCGATGATCCACCCAGGCTTGGTATTCTTCCTCCACCCCCTTCTTCGCGGCGCCGTCCCAAGCACGGATCCATACCTCGCACCCCTCGGCTACAATCAATCGCGGTCGAGATCCCGTCGAGCCTGCTCAGGTCCCTTAAGTCGAGGTCCGTGATCGCCCTGCCGTCCTCGTTGACGTAGGGATACTTGGTCCGGCCGCGCGCGTTACTTGCGGACGCGTCGTCGATGGCGTAACTGGATCCGGTGTAAGTTGAACGCAATTTCGGCAAGACAATGAAAGCGGCAATTTCCGTCCGGTAAGACATGATGGCGTTGCACTTTCTCACAAATAGAACTTTGTCAATTGACTCTTGCGCTGTTCGTGTCTCTCACCTTCAACTTGGAACGTTCAACAAATATTCTTCGAACCCGGTAACTCTTCGAGTACTAACTCTCGTTATCTGAATGTTTACGATGCCTCTAGAGCGTCCGAGTCACACTTCTTCTCTATGACTAGAGCCTGCACGGATGAAGACATTTACGCACCACCGGCGAGTCCGTTTGCCGCATAGCTCTTGCCTTGGCGACCAGAGCCATATTCTCCCTTCCCCCGGTCTTTCTCGCCGCCTTCCAGCCGAGCTACTTGCATCCGTATTCATCCATATCGCCTACGACTCCTACCGGGAGTCCTACATCTACAAGAATTATGGTTATTCAACTCCAACTGTGCCTAGTTGGGTCAATGTTTCGTACGTCTGCCGCTACTGGCGGGACGTGGCTCTCAATTGCCCAACTCTTTGGAGCTATATCTCCACAATGCCGCAACGCTGGACACAAGAGCTATTGGCTAGATCGCAGATGGTACCATTGAAGGTTTCCACTAGACTTTGTGACCGCCTTTTTTATCCTTCCCAAGAACAAATAGCGCGGATCGTGGAGCATGTGATGAACCATTCACAACGAATACAAAAGCTTTGCCTCGACGTTGGTATGGTCAGTCATGCAACCGGCTATCCGATCCTGTCCAGATTTCTTTTCACGTGCCTCCCTTGCCTGCAATATTTAGAAATATCAGACTTCATACCACAGCCTGAGGAGAAATCCTGGTTGCTTTTCGAGGAAAACACTCCAGCACTCCGTACGCTAAGGTCAACATGTTGTTCGATACGATGGCATGCGCTCGGGCCAAGTGTCTTGACGACCCTCCATCTGTCCAATGCTAGAATCTTCCTTCACAAAAACACGATGGCGGACTTCCTTGCCGTGCTGCGTCGTATGCCACACCTCATACAACTATCTGTCGAGGACTCCCTTCCTAGTGCCCGTGATTTTCTGTCCAATGGAGAATTCGATGCTACCCCAATGATCAGCCTTTCCTGCCTTTCTAACATGTCAATCAGGATGGTCCCACTCTCGGCAGCTATCGCATTGTTATCCTGCGTAGATATCCCATTGAGGACAAAAGTCCGCCTGGAAGTCCTGCCGGAATACACACCCGAAGATATACATATCTCCACCCTTGATGACTACGTCCGACTGGCATCCCTTCTCGGACAAAGAATTAGCCAATCCGATTCTCCGAACTTCCGCTCGCTGATCATGGGCAACCCGTGGGGGTTCGCACTCGCCTTTAGCACGTCAGAACGTGTTGAGTGTTATTCCTCTGATTCCTTTTCTTCCATCGGATCGGACGATATTCTCCTCAAAGTCAATGTCGTTGGTGACTTACCGATGCGCTGCAGCGAGCCTGACTACCCCGTCTTGAGCCGCATATATAACTCAATCCCCTTGACAAAGATTCAAAGTGTTCATTTTCTCCCAGTCGGACCATCTGTCTCGCTCGAGTTCTGGAGGAACCTGTTGGCATCGCTCTCGAACGTGCAGCATCTCAGATTCAGTCTACATGCAATGCCCAACATAACTTCCATGTTCTCCCTCCCCTCTCACCATCTCACGACAACCTGGCAGCATGGTCACGCCGACAGAGGTCAAGGCGAGATATTTGTACCGGCATTGGAAGAACTGGAGTTGTATCAGACCACCCTTGAAAGAGTGCGCGGGAGAAGGAACCCAAATCCATCCGTTGCTGATGTGCAAGCTCTCTACGACGCCATTTCCACGCGTCAAGAGACACAATGTCGACTCACTATCAAAGAATGTCGTTTGATGACTGACAGAGGAGTTATTGAGGATTTGGAGTCGGTCGGGTGGTGGGAGGGTGATCAGTTCAGAGTCACTTCTAACGTTCGATATGTATGTGGTTGTTGGAAAGTGGCACGACAGGCTTGCTCACTTTTGTGGTCCGGGGTGCTTCTTTTGCAGTCGATTTTTGTAGGTTTCTTATGTGGGCTGTGGAGGAAAATACATTCTTAATCATGTACTTACCTTTTTATCTACGAAAGCCTGCAAGCAATTTCGACACAACCGAATCCAAGAAAAAAGACGCACTCCAGATCACTGAATTGAGCCTTACATTAGTAAGTTAGAACGTTATTACTAGTAGGCAGGAAGATTGTCGTTTCTTCTATTTGGTCGATCGGCGGATCTCAAGACGATACATTTGTATAACATAGATTCTTTGCGGCCAAACTGGCGGAAAGTGCTTCGGTCTATTCACCCGAGAGCTGAAAGATGTGACGATCACGGCGGGTATCCAATCTTTTCATCGAACAAGTTTGATCGATGTCGTCAAGATGTCGTTGGCAGAATTCCACCATTTCAATCCTATGGGCTCGAGTGTATTGTCTCTCTAGTTGCGCATAGTACACTCTGCCTTGCCTGTATGCTCTCTTTTCCATGATCAGTTGCACTGCGGTTAATCGATCCCAGTTTATGGCAGTTGGGTAACGGTGTGCATAACCCTTCCGTGCCGATGCATTGTTCCTCACTAGAGGCAAAGCTCTATTTGTGAGGGTGGGAAGACGTGATGTAATTCTCCGTCCGACGACGCATTGGTAGAGGAGTGAGCCACTTTGGTGTGCGCAAGTTGCATTTGAAGTGGG
>JBBPOR010000399.1:0-23817 GCA_038091555.1 Leccinum sublutescens | reverse complement strand
TATGAACAGGCAGAGACTCTACGGGAATGAGCCTGGTTGCCGAACTTCAATTTGGGAAGGTAGTACCAGCCTGTTCGGACTCCCTTTTCCATCGGTTCGCTGCTTTCTTTTATGCTGGCAATGACTCCATCGTTAATCGTGCGCCAGTGGGTCTTCACCTTGGGATTATCTCTCTCTGCCCTCGCTGATGAGTCGTTATGACGACATTCATTTGCTACTCTCTGGGATCAACCCGGAGCCCTTCGCTATTTCCAAGGTTTGTCAAGAATACTTAGTAAAGTGTCCACATGATATGCTCACGATGCTCAACGCTCACGTCCTTGTTGACCTGCACAAAACAACACGTACGACGATCAAAAATGCCTCTTTGTATGCGGCGACTCGCGGAAACTCGAACCAGCTCACGAATCGAAAACAAGCGGAGACTAAACTTTCAGTTTCCACAACACCCCCAGGATGCCTTTCGACCACCACTCACTAAACTTCCTTTACGACTCCCAGTACTTTCATAATCTTCTTCTTGGATTTTCTACCTATATTGTCGTTTGTGGTATCAAGGCAACCCAGCTAATGGATCAAGGCTCCCAGAAACTACGACCACGTGTTCACTGGTCGTCGTCTGAAGTTATTCAGATGCTCAATTATCTGATCTCCCATCGATCGCGGATGGAACACAACAATGCTTTCCCCATGGAGGTCTACAATGATGTAGCACTTGATCTGAACACCGATAAGCAAGCCTCTTCTGTATCTTCGAAGTATACCCATGTATGTGCAACATTTTCTTCACGTCGGACGGTCGATGAGAGACACTCACTCTTTTATTCACAGCTCAGGAGAACCTATCGGATTATAGAGAGTTGGCGTAGGCATGCTGGACACAGAATTTGGAGCAACATGCTCCTTGGTGTTAATTTTGAGACGGTAGAGGAAGAAGCAGTTTGGAATAGGTGGTTAAATGACCATTCTGCCGAAGTATGCACTTCATCCCAACGGTCTCAACTGTATCAATGTATTAATATTATAGTAGTCTCCGACATTATTATCGTTTCGAAACAACGGGTTCGAATTCTACCAGCAAATGCAAGACCTTCTTGGGGATACTGACGTCGGTCCTAACGCTGATACCTATGGGCAACCACACCCGGGCCATTCCCTCATATCCAGTAATTCGACAACCGTCGACTCTATTTTTGATCCCCTCCCCCCTCACCGTACAAGCGAACCCTTTAGCGTAGACCATATCTATGATCTCGGGGTGGGTATCACCTCAGCCGATCCGGCCATCCAGCAGGCAGCCACAAATGAAGTGGTATCTTTGTACCACTCCCTCACTCCTCCGACCAGTGAAGGCATCGTGTCACGTGGCAGTGTCCACTACAATTCGGAGCAGGGTCTCCCCCAATCATCCCATTATGCCCAATCATCCCATTATGCCCAATCATCCCATCACGCCCAATCATCCCATCGCCCCCAATCATCTCATCACCGCCGATTGTCTCATCACCCCCCATACTCTCGCAGCGCCTCTAAGGCTTCAAAAGGCAAGGCGTGTGCTAGGACTACAGCATCCGGCTCCTCCGTTCCTAAGCGCACCGGGTTCATCAATGCCGCACCTACAATGTCAAATACCGTCGCCATCACAGGTATGACATTGGCAGGTGCAATCAATCGGGCGGCCGATATTGTAGTGACTAGGTTGGATGGAAATATGGAAGGTGGCTCGGGGGCCCAGGTTCAAGACACACAACCCGATAAAGAAACGTGCGACACCGCTGTGCGAATGATTAATCTAGAGACAAGGCTTTCCACTCGTGCTCGGGGCGAGCTCAGTTATGCTGTCATGCGCAATGTGCTATTGTGTGGAGAGTTTGCTACAGTTGACAACCGAGACACTCGTTATTACATCGCTCTCGCATGGTGCCGGGACAACCATATTCCGCCTGAAGACATTGCACCTTCTCCCATGCCATCGTCGTCTGCGTTCTTGCAGCCGGATACCCAATCTCACGCACCTATACCATCGTCCTCGTCAGGTGGGGGAAACATGCATAATTTGGGGTTGATGGGTGCCGATGATGATGACGATGATTTGTATGGCCCGGGCCCGGGTGCTCCATCTTACCGTGACATGAACGATTCTTACGAATAACTTTGTTGTACTATGCCCGCAATTTTGTTGTACTGTGTACTACCAGAATAGAACGATGTGACTTCCTGTTTCAACTTGGACAAACAATTAACGTACTCTTCCTCTTCTTCGTCCTCTTCTCGAGCGGCTTTAACTGCCTTCTCTGTTCCTAACTTTGCGCCCTTCCCATACACTATTGAAATTTTAGGCATGTTCACTGTTCGGTGCGAGCGAGGATGGAGGATTCGTTCCGTGTGGCAAGGACAACGCATAAGATACCGTTAACATTGTCTGGCCAGACATGGTGGTCTGAAGTCAAGTGTGCGAGTAATTTATCTTATCTCATCGGAGGTGAAACTCCGCCGTCACGGGCCGATGTTGCATAAAACATGTACAGAAAATACGAAGTGCACGTTGACCATGAGTCCGGTCGCCACCGCGCTCGATCGAATCACTCAAGGACGGTCGTGACTATATCAGGTCCCGACCCTTATCTCAAGAATCAAATCTGTTGCTATACCACTTGGCAAAGCGGGTGTGACTGTCGAGTGGTCCTCGCATGATGCGCCATGCAAGCACGCACGCTTGCTCGTGTCGTTCGCCCAAGAGTCGTCGGGGTAAGACCTCAAGCAGAGAGTGGAGTCGACGACCAGCGAAGCTCTAACAGTGACACAGACTCTGCTTCTGAGGTTCGTACCTCCAAAGCACTTCTTTCTGGGTTTGATGATTTCGATACATCATTCGGACGGCTGGACACTCTCGAGTGGGAAATAGTTGACTCTGCGAGTGATGGCAGCGATGTTAGCTTGAGTGGTCGGGTATCGGATGACTCGGACGAGGAATCAAACGCTTCGGAGATGTACGAAATGTATGGTTCTGATTGGGCCAACAGCGACGAATCGGACTAGAATATAGACTTATAAGTTATGATTCATGGTTCACGGATTTCATAACTACTAAGCGCCTTCCATCTACGCCGAATGACCTCCGCGCTCCATCACCTCAAATTTGGGAAGTGTCCGGTCGCGACTTAAGTGGACAAACTCCGAATCTTTGTCGATGTTTTGGGACATCTACCGCGCAAACTCAACGTCTCATCATACTACGATTGCGCGAACGTCGTCAGTCCTTCCCCCAGGTAAGTTCAAATCTGCATCGAGCCCTTTCGCTACGCGGCTTGTCGTTTCATGTAGCTTCCATCAGCAAATCACCAATTTAGGCATAGTGATTACAGCATCAACCGAGTATCCAGGGTGGAGTGTCAGCGTCCGGCGTTGCAGGAACGGTACTAATGCTGGTCTGTGCAGAAAGTGGTACGGCGACGAAATCACCAGCAGCAGAATGACCGGAACAGTCCGAAGGGGGGAAGTTCGGAGCTTGGGAATTCGACTCTGAAGTACTATCGACCTCCATTGGTCAAACGAGAATATGTGTTCGAAAAAATCATGGTCACGGCGGTGATGCACGCGTCGGGTGTACAAGCTGCTTGTCTCTATTTGCCACATCGCCTATGTAAATATACGCTTCCTCATATCACATGCTCGGTTCTCCATCATATCACCTCTCTCGTCTAGCACCGTTCTGTTATATTGAAGGCAAAGGCAAACGAGAACGACCTCGACGCAGCCCCACAGGGAAAGCGCAAGCGCGGCGCCCTCGCTCAAGTTCCCAAGAATGCCACCGAGGCAAAGTCGGCACTTGCTTGCAAGGACGTCAAGGTCAAGGCCTTCGACCAGTCTTCCGCCAAGGCAAAGTCTGACAGCGTAGTAGTCAAGACTGCCCTAATCCGCTGGCACTCGGCAGCCCTTGTCCATCGTCTCCGCATCCCGCTGCACTTCCAAGTCCACTGCACCTCAGCCCCAAGCGCGACCACTAGCCGACTTACTGTAAAGGAGGACGTGGAGCCTGTTCCCGTGCACGCTGATGACGCCATGATTGTTGATCCCGCTTCATCCGAGTCTGCCCCACGCAAAGCCGCCCAAGATCGTCCCTCCCCCCGGCCCCCCCCCCCCCCCCCTTGCTACCACCTCCCACGTGATCAAGCACGAGCTGACTTGTCCAAGCGGACCACTTCCCACTTGAACGTCAAAGCTGACGTCCGCGAAGAGGAAGACAACCGGGTATTCAAGAAGCGGTGAACTTCCCCAGACCTACCCGACGAGGCAAAGCTCTTTGTCGACCAAGACGAAACGGGGCCCGGCTTGCCCCCTTGCTCGGCATCCACATCGACAGTGAGACAGAGGCTGAACCAAATGGCGATGAATGGGATGATCTTGACGCTGAGGACGCTAACGACCCCTTCATGGTCAGCGAGTACGTCAACGAGATCTTCGACTATATGAAGCACGTTAAGGTATTTCTCTACCACACATTCCGCTCGTAGTCCGTCCACCACCTTCAGCTCGCTACCCTCCCTAACCTCGATTATATGTCGAGTCAAAAGGAAGTTGGCCTGGTCCATGTGAGGCATTCTGCTTGACTGGCTCGTCCAGGTGCATGCTCGCTTCCGCCTCCTCCCCGAGACATTCTTCCTGTGTGTCAACATTATCGACCGTTTCCTGTCCGCCCGCGTCGTGTCGCTCGCCAAGCTTCAACTCGTCGGCATCACTTGTCTTTTTATCTCCTCAAAGGTGGAGGAAACCGCGGACCCCCCCCCCACTGCGCCGACTCCTCGTACACCGAGTCGGAGATCCTCCTTGCTGAGCGCTATGTGCTCAAGACGATCGACTGGAACTTGTCCTTCCCTAACCCGATGCACTTCCTCCGCCGCATCAGCAAGGCAGACGACTACGACGTCAAGGCTCGAACCATCGGCCAGTACCTCCTGGAGGTCGGCGCACTTGAATGGCGGCTCTTGGCTACCCCTCCGTCGCTGATGGCTGCTGCGTCTATCTGGCTGGCCAGACTGATCCTCGGTAACTATAAATGGGTACGTACACGACCCTAGTTCTTTGAGCGTCGTTTGATTCCTTTGACAGAATGCCAATCTGGCGCACTACTCCTCTTACGCCGAGAGCTCCCTGCTTCCTACCGCCAACCTGATGCTGAACTACATACGAAAACCGGTACGACACGAGTCGTTCCACAGAAAGTACGCGGGAAAGCGCTTCCTGAAGGTAAGCAATTACAACTTTGATGAGCGTTTTACTCAAATTGCGTGTAGGTCAGCATCTGGGTACGCGAGTGGGCGCTCGAGCGTTGGAAGGAGAGCATGCAGGTTTCCTTGCAGGACGATCTGCCAAAACTGAGAGCCTTGTGTCGCGACCGAGAACGCCTGGAGGCTGCAGCCGAGAACGACGTAGCCGGCGTGGAAGACGACCAATAGCTGCCGGCTGCGGCATCCTAGCCCATTTTCTTTTTCCCGCGACGATCTAGAAAATTATTCCATCGCATATTCATGGACACCCTACATCCCCCCGACGCATCCTATCGTATCATCACGAACACGCATTAACTCTTTATTATGCGACAAGAATCTCCTCGTCAATGCCACGCTTACTCATCACTCGTTTATGTTCTACTGCAATTGGATTACGCCCGCCCCCATGCAAGTTGCTTGTCGTCTGGTGTTGTCTTTCTGTCGTTTTGTCGATCATCCTCAGATCATAGTCACTTCGGATTCGCAGCGCAACATTGCTATCCTCTGGAATTTATCTGCTATGTACTTTCGATCTTTGCGTCCACCAGTTTCATCGGCATGGATCTCAGCGCTCGCATTCTTCATTGCGGTCATTGTTTGTTGTGTTATCGATCTGCGCTCTACACCCATCCACACGCCTCCACGGTGTCTCTGCCATTTTTTTGCATATCCTTGCACGTTTATCGGCGTTTTTGTTATTGGTTATCATGCGTCATACATGTGACCATTCAAGTGGGGCTCGTCATCGACATTCTTCTGTATCTTGTTCATTGTGTTTGACGAGGCGAGTAACTTTAGAAAAGAAATTTTAAGTAATCACTCGATGGAAAGTTGTTGTGCACACCTAGTTTGTTGTTCCAAGTTCGTTCGCGTCCCCCGGGCTCGTGGTAAATATATATTGCAACGCAGACATAGACCCGGCTGCGTGATCACCTACAAGGGTCTTCGTAGCCTAAAGGGCGGTATTCGATGGCCTAATGTGCCTATTACTAGTATTTTGTAGGGCGATACTGTAACGAACATAATGTACCAAGTACGCTAGCCTTTGACTGCCTAACTTCTAGGTAAGTATGCTGCCAAGCTATCAGATATTTTTCATGACCGACGTGCCAACAACCCGAGCTTGTGCCACGGCATGCGATGATTTGGTTTGTGGAGTAACCCGAACCTTCTAACTCTGTAGCTCGGAATGACCTGATCGCACACAACCGGATAATCCAGGGACTTCCGAGAATTTGAGATTCCGAAACCTCAGTTTTTATGTACCGGTCCATTCGGAAGTGTTCGCTGGGGTATTCCGAGTCGAATGGTAACATTTCCGTTGAGTTTTGAGTGCATGTTGAGGTGCTACAGACGACCGAAGATAAGCCTTGAGATAAGCACTGTTTTTTACATAAATTTCTCACGTGGCCAAGTTGCCTGGAATAGACAGTAATGTATTATCTTCCTCTTTGTGTTCCCTCTCGTCTTGTCTGTCGGATCCACCATTCGTGCGAGCGTCAATATGGTAAGTGGTTCGCAAACGTGCCAGCACTGTCGTTTACTCTTAGGATCAGTGGTTCCTCTCCGCCGGCTACACGCCGGTGTCTCTTTAAATCCAGCACGTTCTCGGTTAGATGTCAGCCCGCTTTCTTCCTCTAGAATCTTCGCCTTTCTACATACCCCGGTCAAGATGTTCGCAGAAGGTCTGAAAGTTGGTCTTGATCGACGTCAACTAACTATGCAGAGGAGATGGGAAGAGGAGAGTTGGTGGTCATTTGATAATTTGAGGCGCGTGCTCGAGAGGACAGCGACGTCCACTTCAGTCTGGTTACGAGTTGTCGGTTGATCTCGGAGAGTATGAGTCTGGTGCGTCGTCGGTTTGTTCTGTGGTTGCATCGGGTTAGTTGATAGTTGCGACAAGCAGGTGATCGTCAACGGAGACGGCACTGTGCGCGACGGCCCAATTTATTTCCAAATGACTGGGTCCGGATACGCGGCAAGCAGGAAGACTTGGCATTGGTCATTGGTACAGTCGGCGGCCTCTTGTTTTGGTACGGAGTGAGGCTCACTCGACGCGTGTTTTGTTGACTCAGACGGCAAGGAATTGGAGTTTACGCTCTTGTATTTTGCAGTTGAAAGGACGGATCCATATCGTTTTTGGAATTAGTGTTGTTGTGTAAAGCGGTCATTTGCTGTGCGTTGCCTTCTCTGTTCTCGAAGGTTTTGTCGAGGGCTCGCTAACGATGCACATTTGCGTCTTGTTCGGCAGATCGTGGGTCGCCGTTGCAAAAGTTCAAGCTGGTCCAGAGAAGCCACAACTCGATCTTGACGGCTGTCCAAGCTCATTCTACGTCTTAGCACTTTTTTTCTTTTCCTTTGTCGCTGGGGTACCTAGTAGGTGCCTAGTTTCTATTAGGATGACGCAAGGGCCTCGGGCCTCGCTGACATGATTTGTTTCGATTATTCGGCCAATTATCCTCCGCTTCGTTAGCCTCCTTCTATGGCCGCATTCTACCCGCGCTGAACCAACAACAAACGCTATTGACAAAGTAGCCGCCATCGATATTTCCACACGAGGCAAATGCCAAATGCCAGCCTGGACACAGCCAGGCTGGCGAGCGACACAAATATCTATGCACACATCGACAAGTATTACTGCATGGACCTCGCGCGGGAGCTGTTGTTGGGTGCATCCAAGGACGACACTATGCTCGTGTAGTACGTCACACCGTGCTTCCTTGAAGCGCTACCACGTGGGTGCACATTCCGTGAACTGACTCCTCGATAGACACTGTGTCAAGCGCGTAGTAGACGAAGATCGAAAATAGCTCACGCCGAGCGACAACAAGGATAGCACCACGCCACCACGACGTCATGATGACGACGTCGAACGTGACGAGGACCACAAGGTGGGCCCCCTCTCTCCCTCTCCCTCTCCCTCCATTACGCACCTACACGCCACGACGACCAAACCCGACGAGGTGGCACGTTTCACCCTCATCCTCTTTATCACCCTCACTCACCCCACCCCGCCAGACTTCATCCACGCCGCCAGCGCCACCACAATAATACCAGCGCATGCCCCTCAACGTGATGCCGCGACGACGACTCGCTGACGATGACACTCAGGCTGGCCGAGGACCGACGACGACGAGACGACGAGACGACGCGACGATGCAACGCGTGATGGCGGCGATATGAGGACATGGGAGACGGGAGACGGCGGCAGTGCGGCGAGGACGAGGGAGACGGACGGTGACGACGAACGCGAGGACGACGTGCGTCCCCGCCACTCTCACTCCCTCACTCAAGGCTCACCCCTCTCTCCCCCAGCGCACCCCCACATCGCGAGAACACGACAACATCGCATGCCCCCACCCCGCGACGTGACGACAACCCTGGTAATGCCGATCGCAAACGAGCTGGTTGTGGATACTAACGGCGCTGGTGATACGTTCTCCGATGGGTTCTTAGGCACGTACATCGCTGGCAAGCGTCTCGATGAGTGGGTTAAGGTGGGACAAAAGGTGGAGGCATACATGTTTAGCTGGTACGTGCCCTCTCGACTGCCCTCTCCAAAGCAAAAGCCAATAAGAACGACCTCGACGCCGCTTCCCAGGGCAAGGGCAAGCGCGATACACTCGTACAAGGTACCCAGATGCCACCAAAGCAAAGTTCGATGGCGTGGTCATCAAGTCAAGACTGCCTGAATCCGCTTCTACTTGTGTAGCCTTGTCCGCGGTCTCTGCGGCCTGCCGCGCTTCCAAGTTCACTGCATCCCAGCGTTAACTGGGACCACTAACCAACATAAAGGGGGACGTGGAGCACGTTCCCTTGCACGCTGATGACGCCATGATTGTCGATCCCGCTGAACGTCGAACCTGATGTCCACGAAGAGGATGACAACCGTGCGTTCAAGAAACGGCAAACTTCTTTAGACGTGCCCGACGAGGCAAAGCTCTTTGCTGACCAGGACTAAAATCAGGCCTAGCTTTCCCCCTCACTCGATCCCAAATCGACAATGACGTATTCACTAACCAACAAGGGGTCATCGGTGTCCTCGGCATCAAGAGAATCCCGTTTATGGCCGTTCTGATCAGTCTCTGGCCGCTGCAATAGGCTTACGCCCGCCCCCACACAAGTCTCTCGTCGTCTGGTGTTGTCCTTATGTCATTTTGTTGATAATCCTTAGTTCATAGCCACCTCGGATTCACAGAGCAACATTGCTATTCTTTGGAGTTTATCTGCTACTATGTGCTATTGAATTGCGTACACCAATTTTGTCTGCATGGACCTTAGTTCTCGCGTTCCTCACCGCGGTCATTGTTTGTTCACCAAAGCACTGGTTTGCGCTGATTTCTTTGGTTTGGAGTGTCATAGTGTGACTGGCCATAATGCCTTTCAGGAATCTTTCAGCAGTAGTTATTATGTACTTGCAAAAACTCACGCGTGACCTTACGACACTTGGCCTCCTTCAACGTGTCCTGAATACATTGTATTGTTTTTTCCCTTTCAGATTCATTCTAACTTGAATGCCCAGGTGTACAAAGTGTCACAAGCATTTTCCGACCGCGAAAGGCGTAGCTCGTCATCGGGCCCAACCGCGAGCTGCTTGCAATGTGGACGGTGGTCGCGCAACAGAAGTCTTGTTGCTTGCTCCAAACAAGCAACTCGACGAAGAGCTTGATGAAGAACCTGTTCCACCGCTTCGTACATCATCCCCGCCGTTTCCGCCTGTGGACTCTGAGCATGGCGACGCCAGCGTCAACTTTCAGCCACAAGAACCAGATAATCAAGACTTTTTTCAGCAACCAGAACTCGAAGACCAGCAGGGCCCCGTTCATATTGTCCCACCTGAGACGGAAGATTCCCTGGGAAGGGTTATGGTAATGCATCCCAACCCTTCGTCAGTTTTCGAACCCGGCGAGACTTTTCTTACCCGTTTCGAACTGGATCCTTACTCTGCGCATCGACGAAATAATCTCTATTATCCATTCGCTTCCCTCGATGACTGGAAAACGGCCGACTTCTTGATCGCATCGAGACTCAGTATGCGGCGAATTGACGAATTCCTGTCATTACCAACCGTAAGTTGATCATGATTACCCAGAATTATACTCATGATCTTGTCAGGTGAACCAAATGCCACTTTCCTTCCACACAGCGAGGGACCTACGCGAACGAGTGGAGCAACTGCCGTCAGGACCACGGTGGAAATTCGAGGTCATACCCACCGCGCATCCCACAAAACTACTCGTTCACCTATACTACCGAGACGCTCTCGAGTGCATCGAGTCTTTGTTCAATCATCCCTTCTTTTCAGATAACATGGACTTCACACCTTTCCGATTATTTACCACCGCTGAGCGAATCGTGAGGGTCTACACGGAATGGATGAGTAGTGACAGCGCCTGGGAGATGCAGGTGAGAACTCACGTATAAAGCTCGAACGCTGGCTTATTTTCCTTCACAGTCGCAGATACCCGAAGGCGGCACGCTTTGTGGTGTCGTTCTGTCGTCGGATAAGACACACATAACAAATATCGCCGGTGGTAGGGCTGCTCACCCGTTGTTAATTAGTCTTGCGAATATCAAGATGTGTGTCAGGAACAAAGGGTCCTCGCACGCGTTCCTCCTCCTGGCTTTGATGCCAATCGCGCAATTCACTCATCAAAAAAAAAGATGCGGGGCGTCCTCGATGCACGTCTCTTCCACCAATGTCTCGACGTCGTCCTCGATCCCCTCAAGAAAGCCGCTGCTATAGGCAGAATGATGTCGGACCCACTTGGGAATCTCCGCTACTGCTTCACTCCACTCGTCTCGTATATCGCCGACACTCCAGAAGCAGCTATGCTGGGCTGTGTACGCGGCCTCACGTCTCACGTCACTATGGCGTCATATAAAAACTACGGTGATGCCCTGCGCCATGAATCCCGCACTGCGGCCATTACCCTTGCACAGCTGGCTTCCATCGATTGCGACCCTCTCACGGTCGTAGAATACTTTGCTGCATGCGAGCCATTTCGGCTTAGTGGCGTGTCACATCCATTCTGGAGGGATTGGCCGCTCGCGGAGCCTTCCCAATTCTTTACTCCTGAATGCTTACACCACTGGCACGGAGAATTCTGGGACCATGATGTCCGGTGGTGTGTTCAAGCGCTCGGAGAGGCTGAGATTGTTTTTCGTTTTTCACTCGTGCCCCCCATCACTGGTCTTCGTCAATTCCCCACCGGCATTACGAAGTTAAAGCAGGTGTGTGGTCGAACCAAAAGGGATATTCAGCGATTCTTGGTCGTTGTCATCGCCGGTGCTACGGATCCGGATGTTGTTATTGCAATACGTGCCCTTATGGAGTTCCGCTACAAGGCTCAAGCCCAAGTGCTCACTTCGATTCACTGTGATGAAATTAAAGTCGCATTACAAGAGTTCCATGACCACAAGAATGCGATCATCGAAGGTGGTTTTCGCCGAGGCCCTTCCACTGGTGCGATCCTCGAGAATTGGCGTATTCCAAAACTCGAGCTGCTCCAAAGTGTTGCTCCTAGCATTCAGAGGGTCGGGTCCCTATTACAGTGGTCTGCCGACACCACAGAACACGGTCATATTGAGGTGGTCAAGGATCCTGCCTCAATGACTAACAATCAAAATTACAGTAGCCAAATCTGCCGTTCCCTCGATCGCGACGAGAAATGTCGCCGCTTCAATACTGCGATAGTCCTCTCTACACTGGCACATTCCTCTCGACCTGATGGGGAGACATGCGATGATGATTCAGAGGATAGTGAGCACGAGGAAGACGAGGTTGGGAATGTCTTGGATGACATATGGACTTCACGAAAGCAGAAGGTAAATTTTTTCGCCATCGCTGCTGAACATACAGCAGACACTGTGCTGTCTGGACCAAGACCACTCCGTACTTTCAGTATCGGATCTACAGCTTTCCGCGTAAACTATAACCCCTCACTACGTCGCTACAATGTACAACCTTCCCGATCTCCGTGCGGCACTTGGCGACTACGTAAATCGTGAGGGTGATTTTGCACAGAATTTCCACACATTTGGTCACAGAAGAAGTGCGGAGGATGTCTACTTGCCATTCAAAGAACTTCACATATGGCACAAGGTCCGTTTGCAACAGAAATGCTACCACGATCCGTCTGTTATTGCACCGTCCTTTACCGTTCACGCATGCCCTCCCAATCGTTCGCTCAAGGATGGACGGTATGATTTTGCAATCATGAACACCGATGAAGAATGCGTGTGGCCATCCAGCGGTTTGCGAGGTATGCGTGTTTGATTCGCTTATGTACCGATTGTTAACCAAATCTTTTAAAAAGGACATTCAGTTGTCAATGTCCGCCTGATTATATGTCCCGCTCTTCCCAAGGGTACAACCGTAGCTGCGCCATTCTATTCAGACCGGTTTTTGGTATATGCACAACGTTTCGACATCGTGCCTCAAGGAAACAACGCAGTTGAGCGCACCACAGGCTTGCATGTACTCAAGCGAGCTACTCGTCGCATATCCGGGACTGCTTCGACACTGGGAGATGTTTTTCCGTTGGACCAGCTGAGATCATACGCTCACGTCGTCCCTCGTTTTGGTCTTGTAGCAGACAACCACCTGACGTCTAGCAACTGCATTGAGTATTCGGAGTCTTTTTTTCTGAACAGATACTTTGACAAAGATTTCTTTTACGCTATTAGCTAGCTTTACTGTTACTAGGAGGGTATATGAGCTATTTATGTAGTGCTTGTGCAATGCTTGTGCGACGTTACAATTGATCTGCGTGATCCGGGCCGCACGGGCGTCGGAATTGTTTTCGTGACACCGCGACCAGCTTGCTCAAACACCATCATCACCATTACTTTCGTTGTTCTCCTCAGCCCGTTGGACCCACAAACACGACTAGCTTTCTGCATACCCTCATGAACCCTGTACCGGAAGTGTCCGAAACATCGTTGCTCATTCGCATTCACGGCTTGCAAGTACTCGCATCGATCTGCACAAGATGGCAAGAGAAGCTCTTGAAAGGAAGACTGTCTGATTATTGTCTACGGTGAGTGGGCGTATTCGTCTATTACTCGTTTATCGTTCCAATATTAATAGCACTAGCCTGTTTTCTTGGACTCGTCTTTTTGCTAGCTGCGGCCTATCAGCATCCGTTTGAACTATGAGCCTCTATCAATCGTTTACCCCACTGTTCAGGTCGTATTGAACGTGGCTCATATTCATCACCCAAGATCTGGGAATTCCTGAGAAGGTCTGTGTTCGGGTAAGCATTGACGTTTGGAGATACTGCTACGGGTGCTGAACAATTTCATGATGTCTAGGAACTTTGGGTCACGCCTACGGCAACAGTACGACAGCCTCGCCGTACACCTTCACCTCGATGCCTTGATGGACAACGAGGCATGGATGGGCAGATTCCCCAAGCTTTAACTCGTTGGCATCGCCTGTCTATGTATCGCCTCACGGTGGAGGAAATCGTGGCCCCTTCGCGTGTTCCATCTTTTCCCCTGCTCCGATTCCTTACACACCAAGTCGGAGATAGTGCTCAAGACGCGCTCACCTGGAATTCGGCTACGCGCGGTGATGATGAGGTGCATGCGGCTGTTGCTGGGCCGTCGTCGAAGTCCTCGGAGGCGTGGGTGCAGGGAGATGACGGGATGAAACTCTTTCTTTCCCCACGGTACACTAACCGCCACCTCCAAGGCAAAAGAAGAACGACCGACCTCGACGCCCTCGCACAAGTTCCCAGGATGCCACCAAAGCAAGGTCGGCACTTGCCACTAACAACGTGAAGGTCAAGGCTTCCGATCTTCCTTCCGCCGAAGCAAAATTCGACTGCGTGGTCGCCAAGTTAAGACTGCTTCAGTAGCCCTTGTCCGCCGTCTCTGCGGCCTACCGCGCGACCAAGCTCACTGCATACCAGCCCCAAGTACGATCACTAGCCGACGTAAAGGATGACGTTCAGCACACTTCGATGACCGCTCTTACCGCAAACTTGATGTTGAACTACATACTACTGAAACTCCTGGTACCACACAAGTCATTTCACACAGAGCACGGAGGAAGGTGCGTCTTGAACATGATCAATTTATGAGCGTGTTACCCAAAGTGCATGTAGGCAAGCATCTGGGTATCCGAGTGGGCGCTCGAGCGATGGGAGGAAAGTGCGCAAGGTTTCTTGAAGGACGATCTGCTGGAGCTGAGAGCCTCGTGCTGCAACCGCCAATGCCTGGATATTGCAGGCAAGAACGATCATTCGGGAGCATGGAATATAACCCACACCTGCCAGCCGCGGCATCCGCACCCCATTATCTTTACCCCGCAACGATATAAAGAATCATTCCACTGTATATTCATTGCCGCGCTATATTCCTCCGACGCATCCTATCGTATCATCACGAACACGGATTAACTCTTTGTAATACAATAGAATCCCCTCGTCAATGCCACACCAATCCATCACTCATTTATGTTGTACTCAACTGGCCCCCCGAAGCATTCTATCGTATCGTCAGGATCACGCTTCAACTCTTGATTACACAACAAGGACCCCTCGTCGATGGCACGCTAACCCATCACTCGTTGATGTTCTACTCAAGGATATCATCGACTACATGAAGCGTGTCGCGGTATCCCTGTGCCACACAGTCCGCTCGTAGTCGCTCACTAGATTCTTGAGCCCACTACCCCATTCCTCACCCTGATTAAATGTCAAGGACGAAGGAGCCTGCCACTAGACGACTCTTCAAGTTCCACTCCTTCGACGCATCCTATCTTATCATCACGGACACACATTAACTCTTTATTATGCAACAAGGACCCCCATCACCCGCAAGGATCCAGACGACTCTTCGATCGTACTACACTCATCACGGCGAACACACATTGACCCTGTATCATGCAACAAGGACCCCGCGTCAATGCCTCACTAATCCATCGCTCGTTTATGTTCTACTCAACAAGATCTTCGACTACATGGAACATGTCGCGGTATTCCTATGCCGTCTATTCTGCTCGATGTTGCTCACCAGATTCTTTAGCCTGCTACATCCTAACCCCGATTGCATACGGGCGAGAGGGATTCGCGTACCAGTCCGTGCAAGGAGCCTTGTACCCCAACCGTCAACACCTTGACGCTGCAACCAGGACGATTTTTCCGTAGCACTACCGACGCATCCTATCGTATCATCACGGACACGCATTGACTATTTATTATGCGGTAAGGACCCCCATCATCTCCGAGTCTCCCCCGCAAGGATCCAGACGATCCTTCGATCGCACCACACTCCAACGCATCCTACCGTATCATCACGAACATATGTTAACTCTTTATTGCACAACAAGGACCCCCGTCATTGCGACACTCACCCACCACTCGATTATGTTCTACTTGGAACATGTCACGGTATCCCTCTGCCACACATTGCACTCGTAGTTGCTTACCAGATCCTTTAGCCTGCTACCCAGACGACTCGTCCGTCGCACTACATTCCTCCGACGCATCCTATCGTATCATCACGAACACGCATCAACTCTTTATTGCGCAACAAGGACTCCCGGCATTGACACACTCAACCATCACTCGTTTATGGTCTACTTGGAACGTGTCGCGGTATTCCTATGCCACATATTCCGCTGGTAGTTACTTACCAGATCCTTTAGCCTGCTACCCAGACGACTCGTTCATCGCACCACACTCCCCCGACGCACCCTATCGTATCATCACGAACACGCCTCCACTCTTTATTGCGCAACAAGGACCTCCGTCATCACTACACTTCCCATCACTCGTTTATGTTCTACTTAGAACGTGTCGCGGTATTTCTCTGCCACACATTCCGCTTGTAGTTGCTTACCAGATCCTCTAGCCTGCTACCCAGACGACTCGTCCGTCGCACCACACTCCCCCGACGCACCCTATCGTATCATCACGAACACGCCTCGACTCTTCATTGCGCAACAAGGACCCCCGTCATTACTACACTCACCCATCACTCGTTTATGTTCTACTTAGAACGTGTCGCGGTATTTCTCTGCCACACATTCCGCTTGTAGTTGCTTACCAGATCCTTTAGCCTGCTACCCAGATGACTCGTTCATTGCACTTCACTCTTCCGACGCATCCTATCGTATCATCACGAACTCGCATTAACTCTTTATTATGCGGCAAGGACCCCCACCATCTCTCCACCGCAAGGATCCAGACGATCTCTCGATCGCCCCACACTCCGAAGCATCCTATCGTATCATCACGAACACACGTTAACTCTGTATTGCGCAACAAGGACCCCCGGCATTACCCTACTACTCACCATCACTCGTTTATGTTCTACTGGGAACGTGTCGCGGTATTCCTACGCCACATATTCCGCTCGTAGTTACTTACCAGATCCTTTAGCCTGCTACCCAGACGGCTCATCCGTCGCATCCTATCGTATCATCACGAACACGTATTAACTATTTATTATGCGACAAGGACCCCCATCATCTCTTTCCCGCAATGATCCAGACGATCCTTCGATCGCAACACACTCCGACACATCCTATCGTATCGTCATGAACGCACGTTAACTATTTATTGCACCACAAGGACCCCCGGCGTTGCCACACTCACCCATCACTCGTTTATGTTCTACTTGGAACGTGTCGCGGTATTCCTCTGCCACACATTCCGCTCGTAGTTTCTTACCAGATCCTTTAGCCTGCTACCCAGACGACTCGTTCGTCACACTACCTCCGACGCATCCTATCATATCATCACGAACACGCATCAACTTTTTATTATGCGGCAAGGATCCCCCGCAAGGATCCAGACGATCTTCCGATCGCACCACACTCCGACGCATCCTATCGTATCATCACGAACACGTTAACTCTTTATTGCGCAACAAAGACCCCCGGCGTTGCCACACTCACCCATCACTCGTTTATGTTCTACTTGGAACGTGTCGCGGTATTCCTCTGCCACACATTCCGCCCGTAGTTGCTTACCAGATCCTTTAGCCTGCTACCTAGACGACTCATTCGTCGCACTACACTCCTCCGACGCATCCTATCGTATCATCACGAACTCGCATCAACTCTTTATTGCGCAACAAGGACCCCCGGCATTACCTCGCCCATTACTCGTTTATGTTCTACTTGGAACGTGTCGCGGTATTCCTCTACCACACATTGCGCTTGTAGTTGCTTACCAGATCCTTTAGCCTGCTACCCAGACGACTCGTTCGTCACACTACAGACTCCTCCGACGCATCCTATCGTATCATCACGAACATGCATGAACTCTTTATTCTGAGGCAAGGACCGCCACCATCTCTCCCCCGCAAGGATCCAGACGATCTCTCGATCGCACCACACTCCGGAGCATCCTATCGTATCATCACGAACGCGCATCAACTCTTTATCATGCGGAACAAGGACCCCCGGCATTACCACACTCACCCATCACTCGTTTATATTCTACTTGGAACGTGTCGATGTATTCCTCTGCCACGCCTTCCGCTCGTAGTTGCTTACCAGATCCTTTAGCTGACTTGTCCGCCGCATCCTATCGCATCATCACGAACGCGCATCAATTATTTATTATGCGGCAAGGATCCAGACGATCTTCCGATCGCACCACACTCCGACGCATCCTATCGTATCATCACGAACACGTTAACTCTTTATTGCGCAACAAGGACCCCTGGCGTTGCCAGACTCACCCATCACTCGTTTATGTTCTACTTGGAACGTATCGCGGTATTCCTCTGCCACACATTCCGCTCGTAGTTGCTTACCAGATCCTTTAGCCTGCTACCCAGACGACTCGTTCGTCGCACTACATTCCTCCGACGCATCCTATCGTATCATCACGAACTCGCTTCAACTTTTCGATGCGCAACAATGGCTCCGGCATTACCTCACACATCACTCGTTTATGTCTACTTGGAACGTGTCGCGGTATTCCTCTGCCATACATTCCGCTCGTAGTTGCTTATCATATCCTTCAGCCTGCTACCCAGACGACTCGTTCGTCCCACTACACTCCTCCGACGCATCCTATCGTATCATCACGAACATGCATGAACTCTTTATTATGTGGCAAGGACCGCCACCATCTCTCCCCCGCAAGGATCCTGACGATCCTTCGATCGCACCACACTCCGACGCATCCTATCGTATCATCATGAACACGCATCAACTCTTTATTATGCGGAACAAGGACCCCCGGCATTACCACACTCACCCATCACTCGTTTATGTTCTATTTGGAACGTGTCACGGTATTCCTCTGCCACACATTCCGCTCGTAGTTGCTTACCAGATCCTTTAGCCGACTCGTCCGTCTCACCCACTCCTCCGCCGCATCCTATCGTATCATCACGAACACGCATCAACTCTTTATTATGCGGCAAGGACCCCACCATCTGTCCCCCGCAAGGATCCAGACGATCTCTCGATCGCACCACACTCCGACGCATCCTATCGTATCATCACGAACACACGTTAACTATTTATTGCACGACAAGGAACCCCGGAATTACCACACTCACCCATCACTCGTTTATGTTCTACTAGGAACGTGTCATGCCAGTACTCCTCTGCCACACATTCCGCTCGTAGTTGCTTATCATATCCTTTAGCCTGCTACCCAGACGAATCGTCCGTCGCACCACACTCCTTTGACGCATCCTATCGTATCATCACGACCTCGCCTCAACTCTTTATTGCGCAACAAGGGCCTCCGGCATTACCTCACCCAACACTCGTTTATGTGTCGCGGTATTCCTATGCCACACATTCCGCTCGTAGTTGCTTACCAGATCCTTTAGCCCACTACCCAGACGACTCGTCCCGAGTCGTCCGTTGCATCACACTCCTCCGACGCATCCTATCGTATCATCACAAACACGCCTCAACTCTTTATTGCGTAACAAGGGCCTCCGGCATTACCTCACCCACCGCTCGTTTATGTTCTACTGGGAACGTGTCGCGGTATTCCTCGCCACACATTGTGCTTGTAGGTGCTTACCAGATCCTTTAGCCTGCTACCCAGACGACTCGTCCGTCGCACCACACTCCTCCGGCGCATCCTACCGTATCATAACGAACACGCTTCAACTCTTTATTGCGCAACAAGGACCCCCGGCATTACCACAACCACCCATCACTCGTTTACGTTCTACTCAACAATATCAAGGAACATACATGTTGCGGTATTCCTCTGCTACACATTCCGCTCGTTCCTCAACGATATCTTCGACTACGTGAAGAACGTCGCGGTATTTCTCTGCCACACATCCCGCTCGTAGTCGCTCACGAGATCCTTAGCCTACTACCCTTCCTAACCCCGATTATATGTATATGTCGAGCACAAAGGGGTTGGCGTACCCGTCTGTGCAAGGAGCCTTGTCCCAACTGTCAACAGATTGACGCTGCAACCCAGACGATTCTTCCGTCACACGACACTCCTCCGACGCATCCTATCGTATCATCACGAACACACATTAATCCTTTATCATGCGACAAGGACCGCCACCATCTCTCCCCTGCAACACTCCAGATAACTCTTCCGTCGCACTACACTCCGCCGACGCATCCTATCGTATCATCACGAACACGCATTAACTCTTCATTATGCAGCAATCCTTGACCCCCATCACCTTTCCTCCGTAACGATACAAACGACTCTTCGATCGCACTACACTCCTCCGACGCATCCTATCGTATCATCACGAACACACATTAACCTTTTATTATGTAGCAAGGACCCCCGTCAATGCCACGCTAACCCATCACTCGTTTATGTTCTTCTGAACGATATCTTTGACTACGTTATGCATGTCGCGGTATTCCTCTGCCACGCATTCTGCTCGTAGTCGCTCACCAGATTTTTCAGCATATTAGCCTTCCTAACCCCGATTATAAGTCGAGCACAAAGGGAAGTTTGCAGTGCCAATCTCCGCAAAGAGCCTTGTACCTCAACCATAAACGCCTGGATGCTGCAGCTGAAGCGACGATTTGCATGGAGGATCACCCATAGCTGCCGGCTGCGGCATCCGTACCCCAACAGCTTTCCCCCGCAAGGATACAGAAGAATCTTCCTTCCTCGCCGTACGCTCCTCCGACGATCGACAGAACTCTTGGACAATCATTGAACGGCTTTTCCACTCAACGTGTTTCGAAGGAGTCCATGTTGATACGGAGATTAGTGGGCACTGAATGAGCCTGAACTAGTTGCAGACAAAGGGGCATAGCTTAAGCCCACATAGTTGGATTACTTTACGCCGTCCCAGCCTGAGTATCGAATGTGATATTATTATGTAAGGTATTATGAGTGAAACGTTTCAATGCGTTGCAATGCCCGCCGATTGTACATTGTTTAAATTATTACTCAAATGTACGCGAGCACTCAAATTTCTTCCCGACGGGTATTATTTTCCTCCCGGCCTTTCTACTTTATCTACCAGCTAGCATGGTAGGGCAGCGGCGGCCCCAAAGGAAGACCAAACAACCTTCTGTTATCGCTTCCACACCGTCTCATGCCACTCAAGTGGACACAGTACAAACCCGTCGCCGTACGGTTCGAACGAATGCCGGTACTGGCGGAAGAGCGGATCAACTTGAGGTGATTGGTCGTACTCTTGAGGGGCCGCTCAAGACTCCCCGCTCTATGACAACAGTTTCACTACTTCGGGGCTGAACACGACCGTGGGGCTGCTCAACACTGGTGCGTGTTAGAGGTATTTTATGTTGACTCGTGATTGAAACCCTTTGGTTAGGAACGATATTTTTGTCTTTGCTAGTCGCTCGGTCGCCATCGTCGTCCTCGGCGACGTCGGGCGTAATCCTCGCATGATGTACCACGCAGAGAGTTTCGCAAAGCTCGGGTTTCACACGTATCTCATCGGGTACCGAGGTGAGTTGCCCACAGCCAGTCTCGCACAACTGCTAAATAATGTGATCACAAGGGGGAAAAGGTCAAGGTGAGGGCAGGCGTCAAAGCTTTGGCGATGTTACTCGTCAAGTGGGGAAAGGCACTTGACCGGCTATCAGAGGCTGCCGAGGAGGAAAGCGAGGTGGGCGTGGCTGATGGTGCACCAGGTCGCCGCATATGCCTCCCGCCGTCGAGTGGGGTCGACTCGAGAGGACAGATCGTGCTTGCTGTCGAAGCGCTATGGGACGAGGTCGAGGTCGTCTACGATTGGGAATGCATTTTGGATGTCCTGCTCCTCGACCACTCTGCGGGAAGGGACGAAGACATGGACGGTCCTGATCCACTCGTGGAGACTGCGAGAACCACGGTTGATCCTGCGTGGCGTTTGTCGGAGGTGGAGGAAACCGCGCTGCTTGAGGTGTTTGTGGCGTCATTGCGTCGCACTAAGCTGGCGTCGACGACCGCGAAGAAAGTGCGTAACCTACCACTTTTTTGCGCTGACGGCACTGATACCGCCATAGGGTGACGAAGAGACAATCATGTTGGATCTGACGCGTGCTCTGATCAAGGGCCTGCCCAGGCTGTTCATCAAGTACCAAACAGATGAAAACCGCATATCGCAAGTGCTTCTCATCCCTCCACTGATGCACCTCGACCTCTATCTTGAGATGCGAATGATATAGGTGCGTCCTCGTGTACCATTTTTAAACGAATAACGTGACGAAGTTGTCGTAGGCGTATGCGAATCTTTGGGACGACATACTAAAGCAATTTCTCACCCACTCCTCGCCGTCCGTGCTTACCCAAGGCCGTCTCTGCCGTTCGGTATTTCATGGCGGCGACGTCACTGACGAATACGAACAGCACCAAGATTTTGGAGCTCGAGGACGAGCTGGCGACGCAACTGCGCGATGCGGTTGCTGGTCGTGAAGAGATCGAGGTGGCGACGTTTTCAGAGGGCGAAGTGCTCGCGCTGGGCGGTACCTGTGCGCGGATATGTGTGTTGGCTGGTTCGAGGGACATGTGTGCGTGGATGGAAGAGGATGAGGGAGGGAGGGAAGCAGAGCAGTGCATGGGATATTCTTTCTGCGCTCGTCGAGAGGGGTCGGTTGGGGTATAAGGAGGAGGAGCGGGTGAGTGCCGTTGTGTCTTCTCATGGTATCGAAGCTGACGCCGAGCCAGATGGTCGAGCAGGGGTTACATTTGCTTGGGCTGCACGTCATCTGGAAGGCGCGGAGCTTGCCAGACGTCAAGGATACGTCAGCCGACAGCGAGTCGGTCCGACAAAAGCTGCGGGAGCAACGCGATTCGTTGGTCGAGAAGCTCGTCGATTACATTGTTAGGCAACAGTCGAATACGGTCGAGGTCGTGAAACGCGTGGTGAGTTTCCAACATTCGTTGAACGTGCATGTCTGACCGCGGGACAGGCGTTTCAAAACCTGATGAACTTGCACATCTTGTTCTGTCCGAGTCAAGCGACATCGACACGGGGCGATTCGTTGCCGACGGAACCGCTCTCGGTGCAGCTAGGGGAGGATGTGCAAGAGCGGTGTGCGGCGTTTATACAGTCTTTAATCGAACAGTATGCGGAAGTGTTGGAGGAGGGTAGGCCTGCCCGAGACGAGGAGGAGGAAGAGGAGGAGAGTGAGCACGATGAGAGCTCCGAGGAAGAGGAGGAGCCAGCGCCGACTGCCAAGGGTAAAGGAAAGGGAAAGGGCAAGGGCAACAACTATCATGTCAAGACGACGAGGGCGAGGCCGGAATCTGTCGAGCCAGGTGTGTTGACATTTTCTAATTAACAAAGAATCTTAACCGGTGTCTCTCTCGACTTTACGGGAAATTTCATTACCAAATGCGAAGGGTATGTCTCCCTTGAAAGATCTGTCGGCTTGTCTGGGGAATCCTCACCCGACAGGTCCTTGGCGCTGGTACCGTATACATATCACCAAAGGATGATATCGAAAGAGCTAGTCAGTCATCCCACTGGCAAGAGTCTTTTACGAAGTATGGTGATCCTGATTCGCTGCTGTGCTCGATTGGAATTCCAGCACATGTCCGGGATCATGGCGGTCACAAAGCTGGTCCCCCATTTCCCATTCGAAGATTCTGCGTCTCGCGATGGGGGCGTCGAAAAGGAGTACCTTTAACGTGCCCTGTCTTATCCAGTTGTTGGAGCGTACATCCACGTGGATGAAGTCTGCTATGACGGAGACACTTATCGGCACCGACACGTTGGTTGGCGATGCTTGGACAACAGAATGACATTACCATCTCGACTTCGTTGCCTATTGTCCCGAGAGCGACTGCTCGCACCCTCTAGCAGTCCACGCTCAGAGGCACGGTTCGCCGCTCGTCCTCATGCCACGGTCCCGCCATTGTCGAGGCCCATGGTGTACCCGTCCGAACCTGATTTGTTGTCTCAGCCACGTGGAGTGAAAATGGAACACAATCTGTTCGATACCTCTTTCGGGCCTCACTCAAGAAGGGACACCTCGGTCTCGAGGCTGCACTCGCACTTTATTCAGGGCCTTTCGGCATAGCAAGACGGACGACGGTGCAGCTGTGTGCGAACCCCAAGATCAGCGCTACAGTCGTTCGCGTTGGGAAGGATGGAGTCGCTAGGCCAGAGT
>JBBPOR010000398.1:0-23842 GCA_038091555.1 Leccinum sublutescens | reverse complement strand
AATGTCATTTTGCTTTTGCGCAGTACATATAGGTATCACTTCAGGTTGTGCCGCCGTATATTCCATCAGACGTTTTATGCTGCGGTTACTTGTCATCCAAGACGGCTTCGCAAAGCACGTCAATTGAGAATGTTATTTGATTTTGCTGTGCGCAAAGCCTAAGATCTGATCTACGTACTCAAGTCTGTCTGGGTAACAGCTGAGGGAGATATTCCTGAGCAAGACCAAGAGCGCCGTAATGATTCTATCGACAGGTCGGGTCTGCGACCACATCGTTTGAATGACTCTCGTTCGTGTATATGTTGTTGTACGCACCTTGATTCGTTCGACGGCTTGTTTCCAAAAGAGCCGGACGTCTTACGGGCGGATCAGTTTTTTTCCTCGCCTTTTCCTACTTCCGACGAGACACCGTTCACACTATGTCCAATGTTCTTCTCCGACCCTAAGCATCCACGCCCTCGACCTTTTCGGCGTCCAGCTGATGATAAGCATACGATTGCCTTCTCTTGCCAACCGGACCCTTTCGGCCAGTCGCTTGGCGGAAGCCTTTTCCTGTTGCGTGCTCTCGGCTTCATGCGCGGTGTAGGCTTCCAGTCTATCGATGAGTGCGATGTCGACTATTTCGATGTTGACTTTCGGGTGTGGCTAAGCGGTGGCGACTGAGCAGAATCTGTCAGATCATGTTGGTTGAAGTGACACTTCAAGAGGTGTGCTGCTGTTACTTTCGCATGTGAGTCAGGTGAGAGGAAGAAGGGAAACAAGCTCCGGGCCGGCGGCGAAAGCTCTCCGATAATACACATTGAAATATTACCTGCAAATTTGTAGGTTTCAAACTTTCAAACTTTCAAAGAGAGTGCTCACAGTGTGACATGACTGGCACTGCTCGTGCACATCCAGCGGCAGACGTCGGATTGTCCATTGTCCTTCCTCTGCTCCGAGATAATTTTGCTGGACCTCGAGGAAGACGTTCACGTGCACATCCCTGTGTGAACTTCTACAGTCGGATTAATGCAACCGGATTCCGGAAGCCATCCATATAAAGCTCGGTGATGGCGTCGTCTTCCTTCGGACAACTTGAAGTAGACGATGTCGCTCACAATGCGTATCTCACCCGGCTAACGCCCAGCAATCCATATCACAGTAACTCACACTCCTGGGAAAACACAGGTCGAATCGATCAAAGCCCAAGAAGACGCTTGCGTGCTCCCTGCGTTCGACAGCGATGTCGCTTGGGAAATCGGGACTCTCATCCGCAATGCCTGCCGAGAAAAGCACCCTCGCCCGGCCGTCGTCTACGTCGCGAGCGCCAATTCATCCCAGATCCTCTTCTTCGCGGCCTCGAAGCCGGGCACCCAGCCGGATAACACGCACTGGGTGAAACGCAAGGAGGCGGTAGTGCTGAGGTGGAGCGCGTCGACTTTGCGGATGTGGACGCAGGTCATGAAAGAGGGAGAACACGTACAACAATCGCTGAAGGACAAGTTCGAGATGGCGGATCCGAGCACCTATGCGTGTCACGGAGGAGGAATTCCGGTGCGCGTGAAGAACGTAGAAGGAACCGTGGGCGTGATAGTTGTCAGCGGTTTGAAGCAGGAAGACGACCACGGTGTAATTGTCGATGCCATTCAGGAGTACCTCCAGGCGAAACAGGTCCATGCCGCTAGGCTGAGAGGGTGAAACCATGATGCATGATGGCCCATAGGGGATTACAGGCTCAGCTGGTGAGAGCGAATAATCGATAGTCATGTACGATTGGCAGGAAAGTAGTCTAGAAATGGAAGTCCACTTGAAATCCAGTTACTTAGGGCAGGAAGATAATTGTTCCCCTTGTTCGTCCAATGCGCGCACCGTCCCGAGAACGGGTCATACTACACGGTCCTCCTCGGAGAGGAACGACCGACGGGCGCAGCAAACGAATCCGACAGCCCAAGTAGCCTCTCGAACCCTCGCACACTGACTCTTCCACTGCACTACTAGGAACGCCTTAAGATCAAGCCCTACATTATCCATTTTTCATTTACCCTTTAGACCCGTCAGTCTTGGCCATCCCCGGACATGAGCTCATCGACGGTCAGCAATCGCAAACACTGACCGAATCAATATCGATCATTAGCCGTCCTCTTCCTCTTCCTCTTCCTCCTCCTCCTCCTCCTCCTCCTCTTCTTCTTCTTCTTCTTCTTCCTCCCCTTCCTCCTCCTCCTCCTCGTCATCGTCATCGTCATCTTCTTCCTCTTCGTCCTCCTCCTCCAGCCCAAATATCTGCCTCAACAACTCCACCTGCCCAAACGGCCGCTCTCTCCCAAGTACCACACTCCCAGCAACATATCTTCCCCGCACACTCTCCGCCCGCACCTCATCACACAGCGCGCCGTACGCGCGCACGAGCCGCCTCAGCGCACCCCGGTGCACCCGCCCCGCAAGATGTGATGACGAGAGTGGGAAGAGACGTGGGGACGAGATCACGTCCGGCGTCGACAGCCAGAGGGAGAATTTGGCGAGGGATTTAGAGAGTGCGTCTGGTTCCGTCGATGGGAGGCGGGCGAGTGGGGTCTGAGACGGTACAGAATGAGCAGACAGGCGATTCCCGATCAAAAAAAAAACATTGAGCGATGCGACGCGCGTGGTGTACATGACACGGGGGACTCACCGCGGCATCCTTCGTCTCCAACGTTCGTACGGCGTCGCTGAGCGAGGCGTCCTTGAGGATATTTTGGTACTATATTTCCGATAATAGTTTGAACGCATTCGGGTCAGGAGACGACATAAAAAACAAAATAACATACATGCTCGTCCTCTAGTGATCGCACCCTCTCCTCGATATTGTTCCTGACCTCTCTCAGTTTGTCCTGCGTGAATAAAAACGGTTCCAGAACATTCTTCTCGTGCAGTTGAGCGTCAGTGCGAGTAGACAAGAAACGCAAGGTAAAAAAAGACAAGCACCTCCAAATAGCCTAGGCAGTTTAACACAAAGACCGCGCGATCCCATCTCGGACGCGACCTCGCCTTTTCTCCGGCGGCCGCTATACACGTCGTGACAGCAGGGTCCACCATGACATCCAAAATACGCCGGAATCCCGTGCTCGCCTCAGAGGTTTCGGAAGACCCGTCGCCAAGGAGGGAGGAATCGTAGACCTGCATGACCTCACGCAAAAGTTGGGCGTGGTCCATGATAGAATGCGGAGGAGAAAGTGACGGGTCGTCGAGTTCCTGTCAGAGCATACGTGAACCAAGGAGAAAAAGGGAAACTAGTTACGGACCAATGGTATACGTTGCAACGCCCGTCCTTGGGCTTCTATGGAGTCGAAAAAGACTTTGTAACTGACTCCTGTGATCCTAAAGCACCATTGTATGTTGGAATCAACAGTCTGGGCGACGGAAAGCGCTTACTCTTGGAGCGCCTGCGAAAGCAGAGATTGGTCGCCTATCGTCCGTTGCATTGTGAGCATGTAGTATTGCAAAAGATTGGCGATCTTGTATGATGTAATACTACTCTCCTGCGCTCGTACAGTTTGCAGAACTCGAACCTGTATTCAAGTCTGTGAGCCTTTGAACGAACGAAACCGAATTCGAGGTTGCCTTTACCTTGAGCGGCACACAAAGCTTGCTCACGGAAGAATTCAATAGTTCCTTTACCCACTCTTCTTCTTCACTCCCGTTAAACGTCCGTACAGCTCCTACCATGCGTGTCTGGCCGTTCAAACCGAACAGACTCTCAAGGAACTCACATTCCGCAGCTATCGCCTGATGGACCCATGCTAGCATGTCGCCAACATAACGAATGGGATCATGTGCATGTAATTCAATGGGTCGCGGCAATCCCGATGGTCCACCGCGGGTGAGAGCGTCGAGAAACTGAGTGAGGAGCGTGCTCTGCCTCGCCTCCGAGAGGAACGTGAGGGCATCGCTGGAATAGATGATACGATCGATACGCGTGACCATAAAAAACGGCACGCAATACCTACGACAACAACTCTGGTCGCTGCGAAAGTCGACGAATTGCTGCGCGCATGACGGAACTGACTTCGAGTTGGCTTTCCCTTCCAATCCGGCGGAACTCGAACGTCAGCCAGCGGTGGATCTTTTCGTAGCCTTGTTCGAGGTACGAGGACGTCGCTGTCATGATATCTATGCTGTGTCCAGTGAACCTTCAAAAAACATGTTCAACGAAGAAAGACTGCCTACCCGGCCTTGGTGGGACTCTCTTCTCCGGACATCAACACCCTGCAATCGCCTCGAATCCGCTCGGCCTTGTTCATAGAAGAGAAAAAGCGCGAGTCAAGCAAGATCTCACGAGAAGTGATGGCTTCCACTTCGTCGTTGCTGAGGGTGAAACGGTCAAGGAACAGCAAGACGATATATTTACGCGTTTCCACCTCCTGCCTTGGATGACGATATTTTCATGAGCCAGATTCGACCGTACGAAACCGAGAGATTCCCTTACCTCTCGGATTTCAAGCTCTCTGCCTGCTCGAGCAGCGAGCGGCTCGCTTCTTCCGTCAGTTTGAACTGAGCCTCCGCATCTCCGTTACGGTCTTTTGCAGATCGTCTAGTTTCTAATCGTCCCCGCAGGACAAGAAATGATAAAAGTATTTGTTGGCTGAACCGAACCACTGAACGTAAAGACGTACTTGATCGACCTCTCCAAACGCTTTCAAGAAATGCTGACTACCTTCTGCAAGCTTGTTCTCCAGATCTTTTTGGAGGTTCTTGCGCGCGAGCGCGGCTGTCTCGTCAGCCACGTCCAGTGCATGTGCTGACGCACCGTCCTCTCTGGGCGAACTTTTCTCCGAGTCGAGGTCGCTCCAGCCATCGTCGTCGTCATCATTGTTTCTTCCGTTGCCATTTTGTCGTGATACTTGAACATGTGAGCCTGAAGGGCCAGCGACGGACGCTGTGCTGTACAAGTGCGAGAGCGTTTGCAGCGCCTCCGTCGTCGCTGGATCCGTGAACGTGGTTCCCAGAATTTTACGCAATCGTAGAATTATTGGATTGCGAGAAGCCGTGGGGGTTGATGGGATCGCATTTGGGGTCGAGGGCGAAGGCAAAGGTGACGATGAGGTGACGGCGAGGTACATCAGTAAATGGAGAGACGGACGCGTTCGAGTTGCCTCAATGGGAATTCTTCCGAGTCAAGTTGGCACGCGCACAACTCTCGCTGCAGCTCGCCGCGTTCGTTTACAGTGAATTTATTGAATATTCGCAAGAGTTAACCACCCAAGATCCCAGGCTAGCATGCACGACGTTGGCAGTGGACTGCTGTTTGACTTTTGTTGAAACATCGAAGTAAATTACGAGGTATATGCCGACGAAGTTCGGCCGTACATCTAGTAAATACTACACTGTCTAACTGAACCGACAACGCCTCGCTCACAACATATCCCCAATCGCACACGTATCCATGAAATCCAACACCCGCCTCGCCAACATCGCCGCATCCTTGTCGTCCTCCGAATTGATATGATGTCTCGCACTCCCCGCCCCTCCGGCTCCGCCCATGCCTCCAGGGCTCACGACGCCAACGCTTGCCCCGCCACCCATACCCCCCGCACCCCCAAGTCCCCCAGGACTCACGCCTCCGCTCATCACCCCACCCGACCACTCACACAAATGCCTCAGCGTCGATACGAACCCAGCATCGATAAACTCTTGCCTTCGCCGCGGGTTGCTCATTAACAGATTGAGCACGCACGACACGAGGGGCGAGCGGATGCCCGACTTGGCGTCCGCATGCACGAGTGCACGAAATCCAATATGGGCGGGTGCGTGAAGATAATGTCTTGTTGGGTGCGCGCGCCGTTGGAGAGGTTACCGAGGAAGTAGGCAGTCTGTCAGAGAAATGGGGGAGAAAGAAAATGGGCAGGGGTTATATGCGCGAAAAAAGTGAGGAAAAAATGCCGTTGCCTCACGCGTCACAAGTTCGCTGGATGACTCGAGCCCGGCCGAGATACAGCCCGCGACCGTGTCTTCACCCATTGAGCTGTAGACGAGGCTGATCCCGTCTTCGTCCTCAGCGAGGTTCCGAAGGATGCAAAACGCCTGTTCTTGGATCTATGGGTCTACGTCGTTTACGAGTCTATATAATATGATCAAAGGAAATGGTAGTCCATGCATCAGAGAAAGAAGAAAGTTAAACCAAAAGGCGACGACGTACTCTGCGAGGTGCGTCCATCCGAGGTGTGTCATGACCATCCGGTTTGTGTCGAGACTGCTCTTGCACAACAGGTTCTTCATCGCCCACAGGACGCTCACTCGAATGTCTTGTTCTTCCATCCTGGAAAGCCGCATCAGTCGTACGAGCAAGCCGTTAGCGAGCATGACCTTTGTTTATTATGTCAGTCGCTCTCTTAAGCACGGCGCATACATGCGGGCTCACCGGTCTCAAAGGAGAAAAGTCGTTGACGAGATTGCACACGACGGCCAAGGCAGCCGATATGACTCTCGGGTCCTCGTCCTCCTTCTTGAACACTTGGTACAACGCCAAGCCGGCGCCACTGTCAGTCAGATTCGTTCGAATGATCGCGGCGTCGCGACTGAGCGCTCGGATGCACTGACGGGCCGCGACGCGCACACCCACGCTCTTGTGTGCGAGGCATGCTCGGAGGAGAGGGATCAGCTGGATGTTGTCCGCTAGATCTCGCTTGATGACCTTGTCAAAGAGGGAGATGGAGGCTATAGCCATGAGTGCTGCCTGAGAGGGTGGAGATGAATTACGGAAACGAAG
The DNA here is from genome assembly GCA_038091555.1 of Leccinum sublutescens. Taxonomy (NCBI): domain Eukaryota; kingdom Fungi; phylum Basidiomycota; class Agaricomycetes; order Boletales; family Boletaceae; genus Leccinum; species Leccinum sublutescens. The sequence continues at coordinate 17,121 of JBBPOR010000398.1, read as the reverse complement.
AGATAGGGGGCACACACACCTCTCGGAGGATGACTCTGCTCTCCGATTCGTCAGTGTCCCAGTCCGATGGCTTATCAAAGGGGGTGATAGATTTGACCAGTGCAGTCACGCTGGCCAGTGCCCCGCGATCGTATACCTCTAGACATATGTCCTTTTCATCTCTAACTAGCAGAGCAGAGCTGCCAAGAGTAACATTGAGGGTCGTTCATGTCAATGGAGAACAGATACGCACAGAGCGTGTGACAGGCTTTGGTTTGGTTTTGGGGAGACTCGGAAGGCGAGATCAGGATACGGTTGAGAACTTGAATGACGGTGAGCGCAGCTGCAGGGTCCACCATGCCCGGGTGGTTGTTTGCTTGGGCACGGATGATGCTCGTGACGCTAATTTCCAACGTATGGAACACACATGGTATAAAATTCGATCTCGAGGGACTCACCACAACGATGCTGCGAGTTGAACATCCGTGACACGACTCTTGGTCAAGGTCAAGACCAGCGCAAGCGGTGGTGAGGCTACACACGCAAAAATAGATGACTATAAAGCGCATATATGCGGTCAGCAGGCTTACTAGCGTATGTATGCACCCTCGCCAGCGCAGCAGCAACTGGCGGATTATCGAGAGCAAGGGCGGCAAGGGCGTATAATGCAGCTTCTTGTACCTATACTCGCTATAAATAGACAAAAACTACAAAGAAAAAGATAGCATATACGCACCTTGACATCTTTTTTATGAATCATGGCCATGAAGGTTCGGATGACCCAAGTACCGTTCCTGGTAGCGGCGTGCACCACTCCGGGTTTCTCCCAGCCGCGCCGACTCCTGAGGTCCCGCTGGCGCTCCACGCGTGGGAGCCATTCGATGACAGCATTTCTGTGGACCTCGGTGCGCACCGCAGCTCCGATGAGCTGTGCGATGGAAACTGCAGTCGGGGTCGAAAGGTCCGCCAGGAGAGGCAGATACACATCCAAGCAATCGAACTACAGAGAGACTTTTATCCGTCTGTATGCATGGTACATAACGAGGACAAACCTCGAAGAGATGATTGAGTGCAATCTTTGCATCTGAGCGGAACTGGGCGGTGTATGTTCGGATTGGGCCGAGGGTGGGACCAGTCACTTCGACGATGGCTGATGGCGCTGGTGAGGACGTGCAGGGCGCGGGCTAGTGCGGATTTGAGGGAGGCCATCGAAAGAGCCTGTGGGTTGCGCAGGGCGCGAACGATCGCTTGGGGGGCATTCGCACGGAGCAGGCTTGCAAGCGCTGCCTCGGAGCCTGTGAAAGAGAATGAGCGGGGGTGCGATACGTGTGATCGGGTGAGCATATACCGTAGGAGATGGAGGATATGACATGAGCTGCTTCTACACGTATGTCGTCTTGGGATCCCTGTGGTTCTCCCGAAGGTGGGGGATGATTGAGACAATCTACGAGGCTTGAGTTGGAGTGTGAGTATTATTTCAATGTGGGTCGTGTGGAGATATAAACGGTCCGAGCGAATGCAAGTTCAATCAATCCCGGGACAGCATATACACAAGACAATGAGTACCCACCCAGGTGACGTCCTCCATCCTCTACAATATCGTCCTTACAGTTGACAAGGTACTCCAGTATAGCTGGGAGTATACTCTTCTGGTACATCTCCGGATCGATGCCGTCGAGCTGGGAGAGATGGATGAGGTTGGCGCCGACGTTCCATCTCGCGTTTCTCGCGGTAGCCCGAGGAAGCTTGGTGCTAGAGACGGACCCAGAGCTGTTCATCTCTATTAAATTGGTGAGCATGAACGTGATCGAGTCTTGGACCCTAGGCTGGGTCAGAAAATGGACGACGCGACGTGGTGCGGGCTCACCCGGATTTGATCCCGACGGTCAGGTAATCTCTGGTCTGACCGCTGAGATAGTATCGTAGAAAGAGCCCACGTATGGGGTCCAATACGCCTCTACTCCACGGTGATCCTGAGGTAGAAGCGCGGGACGATGTTTCCATCGTACTGGGCTATGGATCTGCAAGATTATGTCGGGACCGTATGTCTGCCTCGTAGAAGTAATTTGAGAGACGCCGAAGATGAACACGATGGTAAAATGTTAACCCCTTGCCCAATAGAGTCGATGGCTACGAGGAGATGCTAAGGAAAGTGTGCGGCAGACAAAGCATTTGCTCTGCTCACGCTGAACCGGTTCATTCCGATGATGGAATACTTCTCCTACAGTAGTCTTGAATTGGCGGAGCAATTCTCCATTTCCCAGCCTCGGTCCGCCGGGTGAATAAGACGAACCATGATCCGGAAAATGAGAACTTGATCATCAATCTGGAGTTGTACGACGCTGTCCAGTTTCGCCTTGCAGCCCTCGAGCATCACGTCGAGCTTTTCAGCTTGAGGAATCGTACGCGGGAACCCGTCGAGGACAAAACTAGCCACATACGGGCGGGCGCAAGCCAGTGAGCAAAGGAAGAAACGGGAGCAGAGAACCCCGAAAGAGAAATCTCACCCGTTCTTGCAATCCTTGTTCTGCAGCTGGTCCTTGAACATCCCGACTATGATATCGTCGCTGACAAGTCCACCCGCGTCCATGGTTTTCTTCGCCTTCCTACCGAGCTCGGTCTGCTTGGCGATTCGCTCGCGAAGCATGTCGCCCGTTGCCAAATGGCAGATGCAAAACTCGTCGCGTATCCGCGGGCTTGCGTGCCTTTGCCTGGTGTATCGAAACCGAACGGGACCACGCGTAAGTGGTTCGAGCTTCTCCGTAGGAGAGGCACGTACCGGCACCGGGAGGACCGACGAGGATGGTGCGCAGCTGCTACGTTAGCTTCTTTTCGCTCCCCCGTTTCATTCTCACCGTCTTCTCATCAATCTCCCCAGACTCACAACACTCAGGCTCCTGCGACGTATGTGGTCAGAGGACTCGACCAGAGTGGACACGTGTACGTACAGTGCTCATTATTTCGCCACGAGGACGTCAGCGGTGATAGCTACGAGGGCAAATTCAGTTCGGTCGCCGGGGATGCGGTGAGACGCACGAGATGACACTTCATCTGGCCGACCTGAATCTTCACGGTCTCGCTGAGAGTTTTCCCTCTTCGAAAACAGAGGCGATGTAGTCGTTGTTGTGGCAGACGTTCCCGCCCCTTAGGTAAGCATATCGCGCGTGCAACCGGGAGTCCGGGACTGGACAATAAATCTGCAGTTTGTGTCTGGATTCGAGAGATCTTGAACGACGCTCGATGAGAACGAATAGAGCCGGAGCTGGGGTACACAAGTACTGACCCTTCGCTATCAGCGATGTCACCCATCCAGATCACCGGTTTCTTGTCTAGGCCGCGTAGGTAGGCGGGAAAATTTTCATTCCACACGTTCTTTTCCTTGAGCGTCTGCAATGGCCATCGCTTAGTTAGCAAACGTGACAAGAAGGGAAAAGGTTTAGCACCTTGAGGTTCTGTTCAATGTTCTTCACATAGGTATAGGTACAGACAACATAGCACCCTTAAAGCTGACCGTCACGAGATGCCCCTTGACCTCATTGAGTTCCGGGTGTCCAGGCAAAAGCTTCGTCACAGCGAGGTGTTTGACCTTGGAGAGCAGCGCGGTACCAACTGCGATGTCGAGACGCCTGGGTGCACGTCAACAGCACGCATAAAACGCGACAACTGGACACACCGTACGTCATTCTGCCTACGCGATGTGTGAATGGGAAAAAAAAAAGACCAACCTGACGACGTGAATGTGGAGAGGCAACCCTCCCATCCTTGTGCCGCTGCCAGGTTGGCGACGTTCCATGCGGAAAGGCGCAGCGTGTCTGTGAGGGTCACGGACGTGTGGGGTAAGGTGATGCTGGTGGACAGCACCTTGTTGGCCAGTCAGCCGAAGTTGGGCGTAGTATTGGCCGCAGCGGCCCATCGTGGCCATTGGACTGGGACGCTGCCACCGTTTGCGCTGAAGATTTGCTTTGCCCGCATTCACTTTGGTTGAGATTGAGAGACCTCCTCGTTGTTGTTTTTTTTTTTCGTTTGGAGACATGATCGCGATGCCAAGTGCAAGAGGAGACATGCGTGGGTTGTGGCAAATAAACTCGGCGACTACTAGTCAGTTAGAAAGGTTGCAGCTCAAGCGCTCAATCTCAAACTTCATTCGCACAAAATATAATATACGCCGGTACAGCTGATAGCATGATGACAGCAGGTAGTCTATTCGTGCTCCCCATTATCATCCCAGTCATACATCTCGTACGTATCAGTGGATGAATCCGAATCATCATCGGATCCCTCGTCCTCTTCACCCGGAGACATTTCCCATTCAAGAACTTCTTGATCACCGAGCAAAAAGCTGGGATCAAGATCATCAAAACCACAGGGAGATAGGTTCTGACGGCCCAAACCAATGTCTTCAGGCTCCATGACTTCCATGTCATAGTCTCGTGCACTGTCGTCATTCTTTGGGATCCCCCAGTCAAGATCAGAGAGGGAAAAATTGTTGTCGAGGTCATCGAATCCGCCGTGAGGGATGTTTGAGATTTTGGAATCGCCACGCATGTAGTCCGTGGGTGAGGATTCAGTGATAGTGTGCAAACGTTCCTCTGTTGACTCGACCGGATCTGTTGTACTGTCGCGAACATGGGAGTAGGTGTGGCCAACGCCAGCGCCCCAATGATGTCTCATCAACATATCACGGTCTACGTACCTTGGCACATCAGTTAGTAGGAGAAAACACGGTCGTTTATCAACTGCATCGTACCTGTTGACATAGTAGTATGTCCAATTATCAGAATCTTTTCCTGAACAAGAGATCGATGGATCGTCTGGGTGCCTTTGTCCTCTTGCAAAAGCGGGTACAATATGGCATCCTCTCAGTACATCCGCAGGGTCAACGAAACCACATGCGCGGTCTTCGTTCAATGAAACGAATTGTAGCATATTGAGATCAACCCCATCCCGTCGGGGATCAGATGGCACCAGTTGAAACCACCGTACATGTAAGAAATTCAATCGACGAGGGTTGTAGTCGTTGAGTCCCGGGCCGATATACTGGATATTTGCATGATATATCCCGATGATGCGGGCGTAACGGAAGCGCCCTTCTAAGTCCGTGTCGTCTGCGGATTGTTCAGCCAGCATCATTATATCACGCTTGCTGCCACTAGGGTTAAAAGTGTCCTGGCTCCGGCGGACATCATACGTTGTATAATTGATGCGAATGATGCTGTGCCGGTAGATGCGATCGCCTTTTAATATTACATGGTTGGGGGTGGCCAGACGTGCATTGAAACAGTTATTCAGTCCCGGAAGCCCATGGTCGACAGTTGGTTCCACGGTATCCATAGTATGAATTGACCGAATGCGAGGCAGGAGGTGGGATTTTAATTTAGAAATGAAGTCCTTTAATCGTTTAGTCAAACTATAATTGTAGAGTATGATCCTCATACCGTCATTGTTAGATCGCCTGCATTTAGGCTGAGAAAACTATGAAGTAAGATCGGTTGGTGTTGCGACTGTCCAATGTTATAGCGACTGTCCAAGTTGCTGGGGACGGATTCTGGCAGATCGTTGCGATTTTGAGATTCATAAACTCGCCGTATCCTTGCTTGTCGTCGCTCAATTCGAGCCAGTTGACGAATGAAGTCCTTTTTGCTAGTACGTGTATACCTCCCTTTCCCAACTCTGTGCTCTCGTTCGCCCTATAAAAAAGAGGTGAAAATTTGATTGATACACATGGATAAAAGTAGGCACATACTGATTGTGTCGAGTAGGAATCCGTTGTTCCATAGAGCCTGATGGAAGCCGTGTAGTCACCAAGCGCATGGAGTTTATACGTACGTAGATTGAGGGTTTTTGGCTTGCGTGATTGTACGGTGACAGCGGATCCCCCACCTTTGCGCTGAGAGCGAGCACGAACCTCCCTGCGGTGGCGTCCGTCAGCCTCACGTTTGAGTTCCCTGGTGTTGAACGCAGGGCAGGTATTGGCCTCGAAAGCACGTATGGCATCTCCCAATGCCTGGGTGACAGTATCCATCACTTGAAGGGTTTCTTCTGTGTGCATGCGTAGTTTCGCTAGTCCGTGCCAATGGCACAGGAGGGCGAGAAGTTTCAACACAGCTGTATTGTGGGGTTCTGGTAACAAGCCCTCGAATACAGGGAGAGCACACTGTTATAGGTTGATTTAGTGATGTTGTACATAATGACTACTACATTGCTACGCACCTGGAGGATGTCTTCGAAGTCACGTGCTGCAATCCTCCTCATCTCTGACACGTTCTTCGAGAAACGTCGTATTGTATCTCGTCCAAAGGTAGGAACCTGACGATATCTGTAGACAACACGTAGGTCAGTTAATGAATATGAAAATGTATTGGGTATAAAAAAACCTTCCTTCGATCAAGCTCGCGCAAGATGTTGCCTTTCAAACTCTCGAGCATGCGTAGAAGATGTATTAGGATTGCTTTCCAGATTCCAAGCTCGAATTCATGTAGTAAATCGACTACAAGCATAGAAAAGAGGTTGAAACCAAAAGCACAGAGTCTTTCGGAGAAGGCGTTCTGCGCTGATAAGCACGAATAATCAAACTCCTGTGAAATAACACCTACCATAGTGGGTACTAAAGACTCATCTTTAAGTAGAATTTGAACTGGTGAAGAGGTAACCGCGTAGTTGTTTTCGTAGATAAGCCTCCGTGCGTTTATGATTTTGTCTCGTCGATTGTCGTCATCGACCCGGGCCAGTACTTGTCGTCGATGCATATCCGGTTGGCTGCCGACGGCGGGGACACTTTCCATAGGGAGTGTGCAGCGTGGACACGGACATGTTCCGAGGTTGCGTATGGATGCGATCAAGACCCTATTCGAAAAGGTGAGCTAATAATACTCTAGCGAGCGCGAACCTAGCACGAACTTTTCCGGATAATCAGCGGCATACGTGAATATGCGCGGATAGAATCTTCGCTTAACGCCATCACAACACAAAATGACGATCCCATGTTGATACGCCATCATGAACTCCTCGTCGAGGAGCATCTTCCATTGCTCGTGGAAGAGTTCTCGCTGGCAATGGGAATGGAGTGCGTCGCCGGCACCTCTATCACCCAAGTTTTCTGCCAGGAAATCCTTGAATTCGTCCGGTAGCTAGACAAAGAATTAGCAAACCTGTAACGCAATGGAATAAGTACTTACTGCCTTGAAATACGCCACATGGGAACAGAGATTGCTGGAGGGTTGACATCTTCGATACTTTGACTCGTTGCCGAAATAAACGTAAAGGGGCCACAGTTTGGCATCGCCGAAGGTAGTTAGTTGGGTCGCGTCGGACCAGAACATGAGCGCTGCAACGACCCGAGGCAGGTCACAGCCGGACTCCCGAGGCAAGTCTTGGAGCGCTCGATTTGCCTCGATGAACGCGGTAGATGTGAATAGTTCCCCGTGGATCCTGAGGTCGTGGTCACGGTGAGGCGGGTGCCATCGCAGCTCATATGGCTCAAAGTGGAAGAGCGATCCCTGGGTCGGATTTGTCACCTTTTCCTTGATGATTGAGACAATAGATCGATGATAAAACCCGTCGATTGTGTATTCCTTTGGCCCCGGATTCTTCGACCGACTGTGAAACGGTGCTGAAACCGAAACGGTGGAGCATTTCCAACCGTGGTCCTCTTTCAACCACTCCGGAGCATCACCGTCGAACTCGTTGTATCCAAGCTGCTCGTCTATGGAGCTCCATGGAGTGCGTGACACGATATCAGGAGAAAATGTAGGATCTCCCACAATATCGAGTAACTGCTTAAAGCTTTCCTTTGATTTTTGACCCCCTTGATTCCAATACCAGTGCCCGAGGAGCATGGAAGTCTCATTTGGATAAGGGTGGTATGGATTGTGAGAGGAGTCATGCAATGTATCAGCGCATGGTGGGTGTAAGTTCTCGACCGAGTAGGGGTCTTCCGGGTCGTGCCGAGGAGGGAAGTCGGTGTCGTACACGCGGAGCAATCCAAACTTGTTCATCTGTGTCTTGAACAGTCTGCGTGTCGATGCGTAAAGGGAATGAGCGAGTTGCCCAACGGCACCCGACGAGACATTTCGAGACGAGGAAGGGAAGTAATTTGCGCCTTGTGCTGGACCTGCTTGCGAATTAGACAATACCTCAGGTGGTGGAAGCGGCGCCAGGTGTTCTGGAAGTATGTCTCGAAAACGTAGCAATGGGCGTTGCATCTTTCGCTGTGCCAAGGGTACTTTGTCACCATCTAATGTTTGCTGCTGTGGTAAGGTCGCCTGGTTGTTGAAAGCCAATTCATTCAGCAAACAGAATGAGTGAAGAAGGAATAATTAACCTGTTGTGACTCAAATGAGGACGGATCCCCGAGAGATCCAGTACTGAAGGCATTCGAAAGTTGGTTTGAGTCGAAGTCCTCAAAAACCTGGCTTGGGCTGGCTGCCCTTCGATTATACCGGGCTCGCTTGGCACGAAAGACTTCTCTTGCCCTGGTAAGGGCTTCGGAGAGTCGCTTTCTACCAGTGCGACATTCCTTTTCGTGGCGAGTGAAAGCGCCCAACACGTGGAAGGTCCTGCCACACACACATGTTCGTGTGAACGGCCAAGTATCTCCATTCATTCCCTGACGAGTAATAAGTAGCTGGAACGAGAATGTTGATTGCCAAGGTCTCGTGATACTCTAGAAGAAAACACTCCCTGTTGCCGGAGTGAGTACGAAGAAACGCAGAAACGAAGAAACGAAGAAAAAGGAAATAGCTAAATATCCGAACGTTACATACTGTACACAAGCGAGTGGCATCACGTGAGATCGAAACTACACGAGAAAATAAGGACACATCATACAGTAGTGTTCGGGGTTGCACTATGTACACCTTGTTATGTACAGTCAGGGGATATAAAAATTCGATTCTTTTCAGGATAGCACTATGACCTGCACATGCACTTAGTCATATCTCAATTACCGAAGATTAAAATTCTCACATTCATTGGCAGCGCTCGGGCAGACGAAATTCTCTCCACCTGAGGCGCGAGACTGCCGCGATGTATCGCCCCTTAACCGTGTCCCCATCGTCAACGATCGGATTTGCCTGAATGGCATACTGAACCGCACTATCCCCAACGAAATGACGTAGCAAATACTCCCATTCCTGGCATGATTCCTCAGCTTCGGCGAGTGCAACCGCATGTGTCCTTTTCCTCGATAACGCATCGATGAGTTTCATCGTTAAAGTATCTGATGAATACGATGTGGTATTTCCCGATAGTATCTGGGACCATATGAGTTTGTAAGATAAACATTCTGCACAAAACTCCTACCCCAGGTTTGCAGACATCTTGTCGTTTAGCATAGGAATCCAGAACTCTTTGTCTCATGGCATTAAGTTCCTCCTCTAAACACTCATCAAGTTCAGAATCCGTATATTGTAATAGCCCTGTGTCTGCAAGTATTCTGCCGGGAGGAGGTGGTGTGGTGCGGTACATGTATTGTTGTTTCTTTGGAGAGGCATGGTGGTGCATGCTGGCAGTGGTGGCGTGGAGCATATTGGAAACGTGACGGGTTACCCACTGTTGAGACTCTCAAATATATACCGAGGTTGTGACTAGTATAGTCACATGTGTGACGTGCCTAGATCTCCGATCTCCGACGTTGCCCCGATCGTATCATAGGAGTCGATTCGACTCATAACCCAGATTTCTGTGTCACCTGCGGCATTGGCAGTCAACAACTGTGCCACGGGCACATCCACGAACTCGTCCGAAAGGCCGCAGTTGTTCTCCGTCAAGCATGCTTCAGGTTCTCAGTTGTCATCGTCGTTATCGAGGTCCGGCCGGACGGTGTGTTGTGCGTGATGATTGTCCGATAAGGACGGTCAAGTGATTATTTCCAGCTGGCTGCTTTCAACCGCTACATGTCGTTGCGTGGTTCAGGATGGTGACAATGTGCTAGGTGAGATGTCCATCCTTCCAGTTGTACATTCAGCTTCCTTTGGAGTGGGTGGAATGCTGATGATGGGTATTGCGCAGAGCAGTATCATGCTCAGGATTCTTTCGAGGCGTGCCTCGCTCGAAGCATGCGAAAAACAGTAACATTTGAAGAATGAAAGTATTGAAATTGTACCTTGTTTACCTTGTTATTCGGCGTTCAATCGAGGCGTCTACATACTTCTGCTGAATCAAGTAGGGTGTTGACCATGCAGAAGCATTACTCCTCCAGCGGACGTTAAACCCAGTCGTGCTCCCGGTCCCGGAGCGGAACGTTGTTGATAAGTGCCTTCGCGTCCATGCTTTGGGTGTTGGCACCGCTACCAATCGCGAAGCATCCGGGTCTCGCGGGCACTCTCGATACCCAAATGCATCTTCAACACTCCCGAGGCGGAAGGGCTACTTGTGGAGTACTTGAGCCCTTAAGCAAGGGTTGGGAGTGCCTCGACGCCTGACCACATGCATTGGGAACGTGGGAGAAGCCATCCGAGTTCCTGATCATGAGGTGCGATTTTGGTTTGCGGTAGATGTCGCAGTACCTTTACCGATTTTGTACCCTGACCCAATCTTGGATGACTTCAAGTAGATGATCTCTACGAATCGATCGCCGGCGACGCCTGCTCCATACATGAGGGTAGCCATCACCATGAGCATTCGTCAGCGTAGCCAGATGAGAGGTCGTTTTGGGACGAGTAATACCTTGCGTTTTTGTTGACAACATATGGGTGGTAGTAAAAAGAAAAATGACCGAGGTATCTGGACGATCCCATCCTTGGTGTCTGGAGATTCGATTACTCAGTATCAGTCACTTGATTAACGCTGTGAAGATCGTCGAGCGGCGACGTACCTGACCAGAGAGTCAATAAGAGTTGAATGGTCAAGTTGAACTATGACGTACCTGGTACATTGTCACCAAGATGGGGGTCAGCAAGGATACCAAGACCCATAGTCAGGTGGGCTTACTAGGTTTTTAACGTTTCGCCATATTTCCTCGAGGAAACGGATGGCGACAGCCGTATTCACCATGATCCATCCCTGGTACATCGGAGCGCCCTCTTGCAAGCACCAGATAGTGGCATTCATCTTTGAACTGCATCGGCTACGGAATGGAAATTGACAATGCCGACCTTGTACTCTTCGACGTCGCCATGTAGCAGACCAGCGCCGACCAGGAAAGATTGCAGATTGTTTGGCGTAACCGTGTAGCCAAACTCTCAACCATCATTGTCCTCGAGGACGCTGCAGCGAGCTGGGATGACGAGCATCATGATCACCACTCCAAGCTTGGTGACTTCGTACGGGATGACGACGATAGAAGAAACTGACAGAAGTCGGATCAAACCTGGAATAAGAAGACATGGAAGATAGCGAGGCCCTGGAATGGGGGGAGGCTGTCCAGCCCATGCGAAGAAAGAAGCATCGTACATTCGTTAGCGATGACACCCATCAGCCTGTACCAGACCTCGGCTTCACCGTATGCGATTGGCAAGCCAACGTTGAATAGACCTAGAAGGGAGTAGGCAATGTCTTCAATCTTCGTCGTCTTTCGTTTGGATGACCGGGTGTCAATACTTGGCTCTGGTGCATTGGCGTGTAAGAATGTGGGGCGCTGCACAAACAGCCAACGTACCGTAGGTTGTGTTCATTCATACTACGTAGAGCGAAGCTGGATAACCTGAACGTGCGGGAAGCCGGAGCAGTTTAGTGATGGGGATGACATGACCGGTTCGCCCACGAACACTTGCGCCCTCACTTGCTCTGGCGAGTCTGCCCAAAAATCACAAAACGCGTGATCAATGCACAGCAAATGGTACCTGGCAAATCTCACGAGTTCTGTAGCTTACCTTCACGGTATACCGAAAGATGGTAACAAAGTGAATTTACGAAACGACGACGGAAAACTGAAGCTATCGGTCAATTACACCTAGACTGGTTATAAGTAAACATACCCAGGCTATAGTCCGTTTAAACGCGAGCCACCAATCTGGGAGTATCACCGTGGCGCTCTCCGCTCCCACCACTGTTCTAACTGCGTCCACACAACACTCGCAAGGACGTTGTGCACTTCGAGGAGCTCCTTTATTTTGAATCTTGCCTGCGACTTCAGCCGTGTTCTCGTGATAGAGTCTGCATGTGTCTGTACAGCCCGCGTCTGCGTCTCTTTCTTGCGCTCGCCGAGGGCGATGGCAGAGCAACGGAGCACGATTTTAGAGTATGTATTTGGCACGAGGTCGACATGGGGAGCTTCCGAGTAAGAACGGGGGAAGAAACTTTGGAAAAATAATATTTGCAGTTGTGGTGGGCCTCGATAACATAAGCAACTACTGAATCGGGTCGAGTTTATGTAAGTGCTTCGTTCAACGCCAAACACTTCTCCGACGAAGCGTTATCTCGAGTTTTGGCGATGCAGGGGGCGCCGTCGATATTTCGATGTCAGGCAAGTTCAAAAAAAAACAAGTCGAAAAACGATTACCTGTTCTGATGCGCGAGCATGTTACATATGGACAGTTGAATACTTTTCACCGACGACGCGTCTCTGCATCGTCCGCGTTGCGCGTGATCAACATACCATCGCGTTGGGCGGCGTGAGCCTCACGTCCATCAACGGTGTCTGAATAATTCCGCATGTCGTGGACGTTGCTTGTTCGTCATTATGATGCGTTCCATGTATTGATTAATTTCATATGGACGATCAAGCACGTCCAACTGGCTGCCCTCAAGGCTCAAGCATAACGATCGGGTTGTCGCGCATTTCAGGGCATGGCGATGACACCAGGTGAGTCTACCATCATCCAAATGAGCATGGAATGACGACGACGTTGTTTTGCAGAGCAGTACCATGCTCAGGATTCTTTGGAGAGTTACCTCCCTCAAAGCACGCGAGAAATTGAGTCGTTGCAAGAGACATTGAAATATTGGAGTGGCCGAGGTGACACAATATGTGCCTCTACATTAGACGATTGTTCAGCTGCGAGTCTGTGAATTCCACAGCATGTTCCTAATTACTAGTGGTTTACGCTTCAGCATACATATAAATATTCTTTTCCGTGCCGTCTTTCCGATGCTGACCGACACATTCGCTGCAACGAGTGCATTTCACAGCGGGGTTGTGACCTGAACCCGGAACACTATCTGCGCACTCGGTCTTGCGCGTTTCCACCATTATTAAGTTTCACGACCTATCAGTGCGTGGCTGCTTGCTATAGCTATGTATATGAGCGTCGGAAACGAACGGCGAGGAATGGGTAAAGACCACATCCAGTAAAATTATTCCTTAGCCGTCGTCTACCATCGCTTGTATATTTGCGCTCAACGCAGTGCTGGCTGGTGAGTCGTACTCCTACGCAATCACATGCCTCCCGAGACTGAGGTACTGATTGCCTGCATGTGCATAGCCTAGTCCGCTTCGTGTCTTTGATTCAGACTAGTTGTCGTCGTGACTTTCCTTACGACACCTAGTTCCATCCACACATCCATTGCATCATGAGCCGTTGTTGCTTCTCTCGTCCTCGTTGTCGGGGTACCTGGCGTGCTCGCCGCACTTCATTGGCAAGGTTCATCGGTGAGTTTCGATCCGCCATATTGATACTAAGAAGGCGAGGGTAAAGGCGGGCGATGGCGAGAGTGAGGGCGCATATACGTCGATGATGTGCGTGTGTGTGTGCGCGCGCGGCATGAGGGCAAGGTGGACAGTGAGATGGCTAAAGAGCACAAGGGCAAGGGCGGAGAAGGCAACGACAAGAGGGAAACAATGATAGCGAGTGAGGGCGATAGCAGTGACGAGAGTGAGCGAGAATGAGACGAACCTAACGCAGGCATAACAACGGTCCACGGCCACCATGCAGCCACGTTCGTGAATGGCTTTCCCTGCAGGAATGTCTCAAAAGACATAGAAAAGTATAGTTAGCTGAAGGCGTTACTGGCACGGAACTCGAGGAGCTTCCTAGGCGAGGCGGAATATAAATAACGTGAGCACCACAGTGAAAACGAACCTAGTTGAAGCGTCGCACTAACCAAATGTAGACCACCGGTCTATCAACTGATTCAATAGAAATCACAGAGGAAGCATCTCATCCATGGATAGTCGATGTTGCTCAGACAAAACCTAGCGAGTGTGGACATCACCGAGTTCGGAGTTGATGCCTTGCGCCGCAAACTTTCTAGATGTAACTCACAGCCGATGAGCCATCTTCCATCGACCCCTTTGAGAAAGTGAATGGGAAATTCTGGAGTCGTATTTCCACGCCGGAAATGAATCGCACAGGTCCGAGTCGGATGGTCCATGAGAAAGTCAATCGTTCAGACTTGATTAAAGTACGCATTGGACGGATGGGGATGGGAACGGTCCAAGAGGACGGAGCATTTGTGTATAAGTCCTCCAAACGTTGGGAAGATAGTTGATGCCATGAAATTGCTTCGAAACCTAGCGAGAGGCATGGTGAATAAATGTATCGATCAATGGAAGGAATGGAAGCTTACTGTATCTAACCGGACGAGCATCTCTAGGACAAAGGAAAGAAGTAATCTGACAAATAATCGCAGCTGCCAGAGTGGCATCTCAACACGGATTGTGAGTGCAGCACTGACTACTACAACTTGGTTGCTGTCGGAGGGCGAGGCAACAAGAGTAACTGTTTCACGAAATTTCTTGGAAGGGTCGACGATACTTGCGCGTGATGAGTTCGGACTACGACAAATTTAAATTAGTGGCACAACAAATGTTGTGGTAACTTTCAGTCCACCTACTTACCTTTTGTGAGCATTCGACTCTATTAGGGTGGAGAAGCAATACTGAATCCTGCTCGAATGAATACGATAGAGACGCGTCTTGGAGAATGGGAATATACTCATCATTGACATGTTGCAGGCCAAAGATCGAAATTGGGCCACCATGACACAATGGGAGAAGATTGCAATGATCATTGAGTGTAGAGCACGTGCAAAGCCTTACTTGTTATGTCCGAGTAACCCCGTCAGCGTGTCTGGGCCACGCGAATCGCTTTGGCGAGGAGAGATATCTGCGCGGGGATATGGGGTGAGGAGATGAGGATCACGGAACGGGGACGAAAACGGAAACAAAAACAGGAACACACCTTGATTTCAAGGTCTGGGCCGACGTATGATACAATGCCCTCCAAATCGATACATGGGAAGCGTGACAACGGTGAGGAAGACAGACTCGGAGCTGATGCCACGACGACATTAAGCACATCGGCCAGAAGACGCGGGTCACCAATGGATATCGGATGCTGGAACTTCACTGGAGGCACCACGTTATGTTAGATACATAATCAAATCTCCAAAGCAAGCCCTACTAAATTAGTAAAGGTCAGAGTGAAGCCGGAAGTGAAATGTACGGAACTCTGCCATCCAGAGCACTCGAGACACGACTGTAACATCTTGACAGCGGGGTGGATGCAATATCAAACGCTGGTGAAAAGTTGTTCTAACCAGGTTGCGTGATGAGGTAGTACGTTTTGTGATGACAAAAACGTTTATCACTGAGCAAGATCCCGTTCGAGAGACTCCTTGCTCATGTATTACTGGGGATTGATAGAGCAAGGGAAGGGCATAGAATGGCTAGATAGAAAAGGGTGAGCCACTGATCGTGGCCCGCGCGACTCACCGAGTTATTCCGTTCTTGAATGTTGCTTCGAACGTGACGTCGTTCCCATCTGCGCCTTTCGCAAGATTGAAATCCAGCGTGACCAAGGTCGTCAATATAGCGCTCCAGAGGGACGCAGTGCCGACCTGATTTGGTGACGATCATTAATAATGATGAAGCAGTAGGGATCCATTGATGCGTGGTACGTAGTCGCTTACCTGGACATACACCCTTCCCAAAGCCAAAAATGAAGTCAAGCGTATCACCATTCAACATCCCTTCCGCGTCTAAAACCTCTCGGAAATGAATCTCTCTGCATCGAGATATCGAGATTCGTCGCGAGTCATTCCCTAGTGAAACTATGAATAGCTTTCCCAAAGCAATTGAAGCGCATCGACGAACCAAATACTTGCATGGACAGTTGCTCCTACAGAAAAAAAAAGACATTACGAGCAGGTCTCGCAAACAATTTTGAAATACCTTTTGAATTATCACTAGTCCTGGTAGCATGAACGATGCCTTCTGGATCATAAGCAAAGTTATCTGGAAAATAAAGTCCATCACGTTACCGAGTAGGACCGGGAGATTTTGCCATCGTAATGTTTCGCGAACGATCGCGTCAACATATGGCAGGAGGATCTGTCGTAAAATTCGGGTAATGTATCGGTCCCGACAACAGCATCCATTTCCGCTTGCGTATGTTTCCAGAAGGGAGGGTTCCAACCACCACAAGTGCGAACGATATTAACGGTGAACTTGTCTGTGAGATTCTGTCAAATTTATGAGGACACACACGCACTGTCTCTACGGAGCCTACGACCAAACAGGAGTTTGACCATCGACAGTTCGCGTTCATAAAACCTACCCATGAAGCAGTCGCGGAAGTCTGCTCAAGCCCCTTTTCGTAGTCCGAACTTCTCCATGCGAGTGACATCATCCGACACCATCGAGGGGTTCACATCTTCCCTGGATTCCTTGAACGACATCAACACGTCAGTAACGTGATTAAAGTTGAGGCACATGACTCTTACCACACGCTTCTTGACGTGCTGGTACGGCGCCTCAACTATCTTGGTGCACCACTCACGGGCCTTTCTGGCTTCATGTTTCATCAAGGAAACCGGAAGCCAGTCGGACAAGCGCAGCACTATCGAAACGATTTCGAATGAGCTCATACTTCAAGCGTACTCAATGTACTCACGAAAGAGGAACATTTTGATGAGAACAGTCCTTTCAGACATCAATGCTGGTACTGAAGCTGCAAGGAAATTGTTGGTGATCGACACCATCTGGTATTTCCGGGAAACTGGGCCGTAGTCGTACAAAGAACGCATGGTAGTAAACCGACCGCGACGCTCAGAATGTGGCTTCGAACGGAAGTAAATGTGCTTACATCCAATAGTAAAGGCGTACTAGTCGTCGTGATGGTCCATCAGATTCGATATCAATTGACGTGCTTTGCGAAGCCGTCTTGGATGACAAGTAACCGCAGCATAAAACGTCTGATGGAATATACGGCGGCACAACCTGAAGTGATACCTATATGTACTGCGCAAAAGCAAAATGACATT
>JBBPOR010000397.1:0-23852 GCA_038091555.1 Leccinum sublutescens | reverse complement strand
GGATGATTGTAGAGACTGCGAGACGCATTCGGGACAGATGGGGACCGACATACTTGCATCGACGCATTCGCCTTTAACTACTGGCACCAGTGCAGCATGTCAGGAATATAGATCATATTGATAGCTGATGAAGCTTTCAAGTTGATGAAAGATCATTACAGCATGCGGCTCCAAGACAACACGAGCACGAGCGGGGGAATGAGGATCCGACTCGGAGCTATGCGTTAGTTGCTGCCGCACTGCCAATCATCAAAAACGTACTTTTTGGGGGGTTTTATAAGCTAAAAGGCCCCATTAGTGACAGAATATGCCATCGGATAAGATAAGGGGTCACAAGGCGTTAGAAAACTTTGGTCGTAACCGGTGCCCAGGCGCCCATGGACCGCATTATTAATACTATAAACCGCCGTATCATGAAATGTTTGTTGGGATGACAGCGGGAATAGCCTGAGTGCTGATTGAGTAACCATAAAAACCAGGGGGTTTGGGCGCAGCTTCATGTTTCCGAGTTCAACGACGCGCTCCCATGTTCGCCATGTGCGTACTACACCCAGCCTGGATGCATTTTTCATCGGAGTCAGACAAGAGTACTACTCGGCGACTTGTTTGAACGGGTCAACAGGGAGATTTCCGTATTTAGCCATTACTTCACATTATATGATCGAACTTAGATTGCATCACACTCCGGCACTCGCGAATTATCTGATAAGCACTGCCTACTAGTATTAAGTAGCAACCTACTTATACTAACTCTGTGCTCCTCAACTCTACACATACCCACTATCCATGACCGTGATTGCAAAGTTCAAATCACTCTTCTTCACGTCTCCAGGCGCCCAGAAGGTCTACGAAGACCTCCGTGCTGCGGATGTCCCAGTTTCCGATGAGGTCTGTCGCACTTGTCCAGATCCCTGCGACCAAGGTGAGTGTCATCTGTTTTCACGCCTTGTTTGAAGCTGAGTTGCAGATCACGACGAGTACTCTAGCAGCATTTCCATCGACATGGATTCGGAGATGTTGGGCTCAGTGAAACCGTACAGACGCCAGGTGAGTACCTTGCTGTTGGCCAGTGCTGCGCATTACTGAAATGCAATCGTATCACAGGTAGTGATCTCCTCCGGAAAGTCAGACTGGCCCAAGGAGGTCACGGAGGCCGATGACACTCTGGCTGCTTTTCTGAAGAGCGTAAACGACCAACTGGGCGGTGGTAAACCACAGAATGGAAACAAGAAAGCGGAAAACGGTCAGACACATCGCCCTGCAGGCTTGTTTACGCCACACGACACTCGCAGGCTGGCGATCCAAAATGGCAGTCATAATTCGTTTTCTGAGGACGTTTCTCAAGAAACGGTCATCGTGTTTCCTGACTTCAAGGTCATCGGTGACGTTCCGCGGTCTCTTGCGGGCGCGCAGTCACTCTGGACAGCTGCGCTTGATCCCACATATGGAAGGATAGGCGCCGATTCCCGCTCAGATTCGCTCAAGTCATGGGTACTGCCATACACCTGTGCCATCCTTATATGTAAAATCTGATTACATTGCTTTCAAAATGTCTTCTGAATTTCCCTCACCACAGGCTCCCACAAGAAGCGTGACAATCGCTGCGCGATAACTGCTCCCATCCTCGAAAAGAGTGAGCGTGTTTTTTCTCGTTGTGACCCGCTGGCCGGCCAACCTGATGCGTCACAGGTTTCGTTCATTACCTGGAGCACGAGGGATGGGCGGTCCATACCGAGCTGGAAGATCTTTCCGGAAACCCCACTCTGGAGTCTTCGTTGCCCAAGGGTCCTGAAGCGGAGACTGCATTCGAGGATCAGTTGAAGGCACTCGGAGAAGATCACTGCAAAGCTCTCATCTTGCGCTGTTCCCACGTTGGTGGTCACAAGTTTGCAGGGAACGTTGTCGTACGTCTGTCTCCGATCCCGTCCTCTTTGAACTAATATTCTGCGGCAGATATACTATCCCCAAGGAACGAGTGTCTGGTACGGACGAGTCACGCCACACGATGTCGAATCTATCGTGAAGAACACCATCATTGACGGCAAAGTTCTCCCACCCATCCTTCGGGGTGGTATGAACCTCGCTAAACCAGGATGCAAGGCGCTTAATGATTGGTAGCCAAGCAGCTGTCTAACCATTCATTTGGAGATAACGAAGATACAGGGTAATTACATTGTCGATATATGTGGTAGCGGATAGAATAGAAGCGACAATGGACATAATGGTGAAACATAACAAAACATGCCCGACTCACAATACTGAGTCGGCGGGTACAAGGAGAATAAAGGGTTACATGTACCAGCACGAGCCTAGAGGATGTACCATGGGGGGAATCCCTATTGGTCCAAATGCCAGATACGAGGGTACGTTTGCCAAAAGAAAGTAGAAAGAAGCATCCACTGACATAGTTCCAACCCACCTACAGCGCCCTTATACAGTCAGCTCATCGTCTATCCCCTTTCTGCCTTTCGAGTAGCGTCCTGCAAAGTTATCTTCATCTTCAAATTCGTCTTCTGTCGTCACCTCGGGTGTATCGTCATCGTCGACAGCTTCAGCTTCGTCATCGTCTTCTGCATCTGCTCTCTCGCTCAGAACGCCCATTGCTGTTACCACACTTTCCCCAGAGTATGTGAATCCACGGAAGTTCTCCTGCACGCTGTTGGTGAGGGGGGATCCAACGAAGTCCTGCTTCTTGCGCTTCTCAATCTGAATAACCTGAGATCGAGCATTCGTCCCGTTCTGCGAATGGGTCGCGCCGTTCGTTATGCGTTCGCAACCCAACGGACCATTTGGCGTATGCGGGAAGCTCTGCGGGCCACCAGTCTGAATCCAGTCTTCGCTAGGGTCTTCTTCGTCTGGTATGCCTGCTCCATCCAATCCGTTGCCCACTTCGCGGACATCGGCACTAGTGAACTCAGGGTCGAAATTTGCCGTCGATTCGTCTGACTCGACGACGGGTTTGAAGGGGGGCGTGACTTGTTTCATGCACAGCGCCTTCCAATCTATGCTGGCAAAGAATGGATGTTCTTTGAGCTCCTCTGTATCTCGTTGTGCACCCAAACGGTGCTTCGGGTTTCGGTTAAGAAGCTAGAGCGCGGAAATCAATACACACTGGACCCATGGTGCGAGGAGCATACACACCCCCTTAACGAACATCTTCCCATCCTCGCTGATTACGTTGCGGGGAAATCGTATCTTGCCGAAACAGATGTTCTTATACATCTGTTGCGTATCTTCTGCATAGAATGGGCTCCATCCACAACACATCTCGAATAAAAGAACACCGAGAGACCAGAAGTCGACTAGTTTGCTGTATCCATGTTCGTCCAATAGTACCTCGGGTGCGAGATACTCTGTCGTGCCACAGAATGTAGTCGTGAGTTCATCGGGGCGGAGATCTGCCTTAGATAATCCAAAATCGCAAAGTGCAACGTGTCCGGTGGCATCTAGAAGGATGTTCTCTGGCTTGAGATCGCGGTAGACGATATTATACTTGTGTAGGTGTTCAAGAGCGAGGACGAGTTCCGCGATGTAAAATCGAGCCCGCTCTTCGGTGAAACGCGTCTCCTTCTGTAGATGCCAAAATAGCTCACCGCCGCTCTTGAAGTCGGTAACAAGGTACAGGTCCGTGTCGGTCTGGAAACTAAACTTTAAGCCCACAAGGAAGGGTGACTCGAGAGAACGCTGAAGAATCTTGCGCTCTCCGATTGTATGCGCCACCTCTTTTTTAGCGATTATCTCTTTCTTCGAAAGAACCTTCATGGCATATATTCGTTTCGTATCCCTCTTTCGGACTTGGAAGACCTTGCCGAAGGTGCCACGTCCTATGAGCTTGAGAAACTCGAAATCGCGCGGAGTAAGAGTTCGCTTCGTCTACCACGTGGTCGTCAGCATTGTCATGCCATCAAGGGTCGCGATTGTGTGAAGGGAAGGCCGAGAGCGTGGCATGGGATGGGAAGCAACGTGGCACGTCACAACGTACCTTGCAGTGCTCGAATGTGATTTGCACACGCATCTCGCCAGTCACGATTTCGTTTTCGAACGGCCGGAGCCTGCATTGATAAATCGAGCAACTTGGGGTAAGAACGAGGGAGGGGGAAGAACAGGGAATAGATTACATACTTGAACCATTGATCGACGGTGTGATCGTGGACCAGCACAGGTTTTATTTGGAATGTTCCAAGGAAGAAATGGTCGGCAATGCGATCGTAAACGTTGAAGGTGATGAGAGACTCTTCGGAAGTGACATCGCTAGCGATGGAGTGAGATAACAGATGTTATCGATTAACTTACGACACTTACAAGGACACTTCGTGTTTCCAGACGGGATTGTGGGCTGACATGCGTCCGAAGAGGCCTTGGGAGGGAAGATTTATAGGTGAGGGTACTTTGCTGGAGGACGAGAGGGATGATGAGGGAGATGTATTCGTGCTCGACTTTCCAGCGATGGCGCTGAGCGTAGTTAGGGCATTTGAGGAAGATGTTCTGGAGAGAACGGTAGCAGTCCCTTTGACTTCCTTGTCTGTCTCGTCTGTAGGATCGCGACTGACAAATTCGTTCTGCTCGAACTGGACGACGACGTATGGCCGCGCGTGTATGGAGGACACGTTGAGACTACGCGCAGATATGAGTTTGACGTGGATCTGCCCTTTGGATGTGGCCGATGCCGCAGGTGTATTCGCAGCACTGGCGGTAGTACCTGAGGATGTCCCAGAAGAGGTGGACGATGGTGATGACGTATTGGGTCTGTTGTCCATAGAATCTGAAGGATGTTGAGACTTTTTCGAGTTGCGCATGGTAAAGTCTGGTGCATGTAGGGATATTTGCGTAGTAGGGATGCGAGCGACAAAAAGTCCTGATTGAGGCGTTAGGGGGCCCGGCGGGGTAACATCGGCGTGTACCGGAGATGCCGTAGAAGTGGTCGCGAGGAGATGATGGTGGACGGAGCCGGACGATGACGATGACGACGACGACGATGAACGTATCTGCGGGTGTGGTGGTGGTGGTAGGAGAGATGGCGATGAAGACGTGGCAACTGTCACGGTCTCCAGGACGTCAAACGGGTTTGGGCGCTCGTGGCCATCGGGATTGACCCTGGGTGTGAGTTGCTCGCGATCGAGCATTGACGGCCACAACTTGATCATATCTCTTGGACGTTAAAGACGACGTTGGTCGCACAGCAACTGCCGATTTCATTTTTAGTCTGCGGACGGACCGAAAACGTCCTGACGGATCATCGCTACTCCGCCGGCGTATCTACCTACTCCACCGACTGGACACCTTCCAAGTACGACCGACCCCATCGCAGCAGCCCCATTCCCCCACCCACCACCCCACTAAGACACACCGCTAGTCGACCTGTACGCCATGGCAGTCGGTCTAGAGAGGTCAACAAAGCATTCTCGTGCATCGAAAACACCGAAACGACCTACACGAAAGCGCAAAAATGCTCGCCGTTCCCACCCCTGCACCCAGTTCTCTTGCCTCGTCCCATGGCTTCCCGCACCGTCCCAACCCATCCTCGATCCCCACCCAAACCATGGCAGCGGCTCCCAATTTCACCGCATTCACACCCCCTTCCTGCAACCCTGCAGCCATTCGCCGGTAGTTTTTCGTTTTGTTGTAAAAGTACCATCCCTGCACCGTCTTAGGTGGCCGGTGTGCATTCTCGGCCAAGAACCGAAGCGATGCCTGTCGAGAGCCTCTGACTGCGCCAATCAGTGTACCCATGATGGCAGCTGAAACCGGCAGAATAAAATAACGAGAGTGTAGGATCGGTGTCACGTCGTATGCACCCTCCGGGGGAGCCTCGTTTTCGGTGCTCATCTAGATTGAAGATGGGACTGGAACAGAAAGAAGGCTGAGAGATGATGCCAGCTCAACGGAGCGCCAAGGGTCGAATGAATGGTAGTCTCTGTTCAGGTTGTGCTTCCTATCAGCTCGGAAGTAAGCGGCGAAGTGGACCGTTCAGTTCAACGTAAGGAGCACAGCCGACCTCGATTTCTGTCACGCTCAGACAGCACGAACCCCAGAACAACCAACAACCAACTGGCAGATCTGAGTCCTGTCATACAAGTTTCACATAGATGCCATCATGCATCATGATGCATCAGGTGGTTCAAGTTGATCCCACACACAGCTTTGTGGTAAACTTTAAAGTACCCCAAGCAAAGGAAACCATAGCTTGCAATGTCTGGTTTCGAGACAAGTCAGCTTGCCGTCTCCCTACATGTATGTAGACAGCATATACAAGGTCAAACCTGCGCGAGACACCGCAGTTTTGTTAGAAGTGCTTTAGAGATGGGCCTTAATGCCCGCTTTATGCATGACAGCCGCCTCCTTCTTGGTCAGCTCTTCCGCGCGTCTGCGCAGCTCCGGCGCCCGCTTCAGTTCCCTTTGGCCAACTTGTTGAATATGAACCTGAAAACAAGGTTCATCAATCCTGCAGGCAAACATCACCCATCGATGTACTTACTGCATCAGGTCCCTGTGTTAAGAAACTCATCAGCCACAGATGACAAGTGAGGCAGTTAAACACGGACGTCTGCTAATCGCAGTGTTCGCAACTGCGCATACGTGCTCGCCAATTCTTGGTCTTGGCTCAGCCCTTCCGCTCCAAATGCTTGCATCGCGCGGTCCACGACATTGCAGGCCATGGAGGGAACCACAAACTAAAAAGTCGTGTCTCAGTACTTTGTGCCAACACTAACCATTGCAACGCAGTCACCTTGGCCATACCAATCTCTTTCAATGCACCTTTAGCCTTGTATTTATCGATCTGAAACGCCTGTTAGCCCGTGGCCGACACCACTGCTTGTTCGGGAACATGCCTGAAGAGCTGCGCTCAGAACGAGTAATCGTGCAGCCTCTATCTCAGCCCTGGACTTGGCAATTTCAGCTACCACAGTGCCTAATGATCATCTCAGCTCAGGCACTTCCACTGGATATCGAACGTATGCACCATGCTCGTACAGGAGTTTGCCAAACGTCTTGCGAGAAGGATCCGTAACTCGTTGAATCATCAAGTCGAGTGCTCTCGAGGCCGCACCAATAGAGCGCATACAATGATGAATGCGTCCAGGACTGCCACGACGGTGAGCAAACTCTGGCAAAAACGACGAATGGGGATGCGAACCCAAGACGTCCTTGAATGATCTAGAAAGTCATATACGTCACACTGACGTCAGGCGGCAAGGGAGGGATGACCTACTTCGAATCCTCTGCCCCATCCGAGCACCAGGTTACTCAGCGGAACTCGCACGTTTTCATAAATTACTTCACAATGACCTTCCGGCGCGTCGTCATACCCGAACACTTCCATCGGACGTACAACCCGAACGCCAGGGGCGTCCGCAGGGACAATGACGACACTCTGCTGCTTGTAACCATCGGGGTTTCCCGGGTCGCTCTTGCCCATTACAAGATGTAATTTCGTACGGGGATCACCGGCCCCCGATATCCACCTGAAAATCAAAAGACCGGGTCGGCACGATGAGAAGCCGACTATGAAGAGAGCAAAACGTTGGACTACCATTTGTGTCCGTTGATCACAATATCATTGCCTTCTTGTCGAATGGATGTCTTGATGTTTCGTGCGTCGGAAGACGCCACTGGATACCACGTGTAAGCAACACATGCTACACGGAGAACGGAGAAGGCGTGCCAAATCGTTCTGTCATCGCGAAAGCGGAACGAATCTCCCCCTTGAGTAGCGGTGTAAGCCATTCCTTCTGTTGCTCTGGAGACCCATACCGCGCGAGGACCTCTGAAGAATTCAGTAATTTCAGCTGGCATGTAGAGATAGGGTGAAATGGGTATTACTGTACCCATATTTCCGGTATCTGGAGCAGAGCAATTGACCGCCTCGGAGGCCATGTGTCCTCCTCGTCCAAGTACTTCCGCCATGACGGCATACTGCGCTCTGCGTCAGCGACTGTGTTCCGCAGCTGGACATGGAATGATGGAACATACTTCAAGATTCGAGAGTGGAACGCCATGCTGCGGGTAATGTGCCTTGCTGAGGAAGAGGTTCCAAAGTCCGAGCTTGCGGGCCTTCAGCTTCAATTCCTGGATGACCGGGATGACGGTCTTCCATCGTTGCACGGGGTCTTTGGGTATCTGCGCATGGTGAAGCTTGGCAGAAGGGTAAACGTCATCCTATCCAGCGAATTAGTGAGGTGCTGACAACGAAGATATTTGCTCTCCATACTTGTAGAAAAGAAATGAGTTTAGCTAGGGTCTCCTTTCCGTATGGCGTAAACTTGTCTTCGATCTTCTTGCTGTTAGTGTAAAGCTGAGTACTCCGTGAGAATGACACATACGAGGTTCCAGGACGCTTCAGACGTGAGTTCGACAACTGGGTGGTTTGCCATGATGTTTCGTGAACCTTAGATCGAGTTGTGTGAACCAGAGTTGGACTCGGACGCCGGCGTTTGTCGTTGAACATCGTGACATCGTTGTAAGCGCCCGGTTACTAACAATTACCGGTGCTCATCGATCCGAAGCCACAGAAATCCATCGATTCATTTCGTAGGTAGAACAACCGTCATTTGAAAGTACAAAGTCAACACGAACTTGAAGGTAACGAAGATGAAGAAAAGGCAGTATCACAAGACAACGAAAAAGTAATGTCTGTATTAACAGGTTTGGTATGCTGTCCAGCGAGTACAGCAACTGTACTGTATTAGGGGGTCGGAATGGTCATCAGTGAGGCATATGGATACACTGGTCATGAATGGATGAGACCAAGGAAAAGGCATACATGCATGTAAAGTTCAAAAAATACAACAGCGAGCAACCAGAGGCTGCACCGCGTGGATTATGAGTTTCATCCATGGGATCGCGATGGTGATTGTGGACCATCTGGGGGAGAATCTCCAAATGTGAACGGAAGCTCGGGATCAATTCCAAATGCGCCGGCATCGAAAGCATTCCAGAGGGAATCTGGCTCACTGGTCGAGTAACCATTTGCATTATAGTTTCTAATGTAGTCCAGCCCCAAGAAAGGAAGACCCGGGGCAGGGAATGAAGAAGTCGGCGGTGTGGTCGAAAGTTGGCTGTACCCAATGTCGGAGTTGCTATACCAAGTTGGGTCGACGTTCGAAGGCGAATGCTCGTATGTGGCATATGGCAACGAGCTCGGTTGCGATCCGGAAGCGTAGATGTCGACAGAGCGACTGTCCGATGGGCCACCGTCCCATTGCTGGCTGCTGGTAGATGTAAGGGGGCTATGATACATCGCGTAATCATGGGAGGGAACATGGAGTGGTGAGAGAGGTGCGCCAGTATAACTGTACGGGGATGCACCGACAAGGTGGGGACTCCCCTCCTGTTGAGTTGCTTCCATGGTGGACAGGGACGGTGAGGGTAAATTGACAGACGCCGGGGAGCTGTGAGGGCTGCATTTCCCTCCTACCGGCTGTGGACTGGAAAAACCCCCAGAATACGCAGGCAAGCCCGAACCGCCAAAGACTTCACTCTCGTCGCGCCCCCTCTTTCGAGAGGTCGACCGGTTGCGCTGTGCTATAATCCACAATAAGTCAGCCAGTCTCATTGCTAAGCGTGGATTCTCCTTACCATCCACACGATACGGTGATGCAACAGGAGGCCGACGAGTAGAAGGATCTCGGGAGCGGCTAATTCTCCTTGGTTTCATCTTTAACGGACGGTTCATCGTCGGCACTTGTCCCGGAGGAGAAATAAGGGATCGTCTGGATTCCAATGCAGCTGGGGAAATGCCTTGAGGTATACCAGTTCCAGAAGCATCAGTATCCGTTTTCTTGATAGCCTCGTCCGCAGTGTTCATCAGCTCAGTGAGCAGTTCTTTGCATTTACGAGCACCTGGCCAATGACCTTCCCAAGACTCTATGATTGGCAGACAGCTTCTGGCTTCGTCCATTGCAGTACCTGCGGTCTTCGGATCCGGCGAATGCATGGCGTATAGAAGGATAACGACAGCGGAACTGAAAAGATGCTGGATGAAGAAAGCAAGATGATGGGAAGTTGGTACAAGATTATTGATAGAAGGCGCAAGGCGGATGCATGAGCGGGCAGACGAGACTGCCTTTGCGGTTGAGTTGAGCACGACCGGCTGGTCGGGCCTCACCGGTAAGAAATTACGATGAAGAGTGGTGAGCACCGAATAGTAGTGGCTGTATAAGACGACGGTCATGGACATGTGTTTGTCACTGGTATTTGGGTTCCTGAAAAAAGAAGGAAGGTCCTCGAACCACCTGACGAGTTCCATATCGAGAGTCTCAACAGACCGCTGCAACTCCAGTCTCTTCTCGGGTCCGACTACTTCTTTACAGCTTTCGAGGGCGTATACCTGTCGTAACACTCGGCCGGCGATCTGATACAGGATCATCAAAGCGATTGTGCCCGACATGAGGGACGGAGGCTTTTGTGAGAGCTGGGCACCAGTGAAGTACTCGGGTAACCACTCGTCGTCGGCATCGATCGGAAGTTCGACATCGCAATCGGAATCCTCTACGCCAAGCGGGCGACCAAGCGCGAGTGCCAGCATGCGGTCCAAACAGTACACGCTCCACCATATTTTGCGTCGAGTCTCTTTTTCGATAGAGGATATGGTCAATCGACGTGGAGAGCGCTGAAAAATTGTCAGTAATGACCGCAGGTTTCAAGGGTCACGCTTACGTGTAATCCCAAGTCTTGTGCACTGCGCACAGCTTGACCCACGAGCAGCCACGCCTGAGGCAGGCAGTTGATCGAGCACAGGAACGAAGACATGAGAATAAAACTTTGGACGTGTAACACCTGAATGGACGCATAACTGATGTAGTGCAGAATGAGAGCCCTGAAAGGATGTTCCATCAGTGACGGCATGGGAGTGACTATAAGCGGATAACCGCCTACCTCTCGTAATAGACCATGCCTATCCCACCGTCATCCTGACGTTCGCTTGCCAGACGTGGGTCATTGACCAATCGAGCGGTGCAAGCGAACACTGCGAAGACAACAGAGATGAATGGGGCCTCGACTTGGGTAAACGCTGCATCGCTCCTCCTCTCCATGAGGCGCCTGTATCTGGCCAAAAAGGAGGGCTTATCAAGAATAGGCATCAAGAAGTGGAGGCGCTCAAAATACGCATCGATCTGATGCATGGACATAATTAGCAAGGGCCAGTCTAAACTACAGGTCGCGTGCTTACCAACTTGTCACACAGGTCTTCTTCCGGGAATTCGACTTCGTCTGCCCCGGGAAGAGCTCGCATTTTCCCAAAGAAGACAGATGCTGGGAAATATAGTTTGTTTGCACTAGGGCCAGGCGCCCGCGGGTCCTCTTCCATCGGAGAGACACGGTGGAGGGGGTTGGTCGTCAAGGCACGGAAAGACTGGATCAACGACATCGTGGACGAACCACCAATCCAACGAAGGTGGCCGTGTTCGTCCAGAGCGAGCTGGCCAAAAGATTCGGCGACATCGTCTTCAATCTTGACAGAGACGGACTCGGGTGAGGAACTGACATCCGTGTGGGTGTCTGCTGCGGCCTTCGATGACATAGCCTGTAGAACTGCCGATGCCGGGGGGAGACTACCCTCCGCAGCGTTACCGGTCGGGGAAGAGGAGCCGGGTGGGACACCCAGGGACGGCCCAAGCTGTTCGAGGACAGGCGTGATTTGAGAAAAAAGGGATTCCATGTGGAGGAGGCGAGCTTCGAGTTCCTGTACATAGCTAGAGAAAAGTGAGGCATTTACGTGAGATCGATGCGTGGCGAGGGCGTACTGTCTGCTGAGGGCGGCTCTGTCCTTGGTCTGAAGCCAGGTGCACTGGGATCCGGACGATTGACACTGAGCGCAAGTTGGTTCGCAGCCATCGCACTTGATTTTCTTACGTCTGAGGGCGATTGAGTCAGAGGGTGTGCTGGCGACGGATGAAACGAAATGGATGTGTAGATGTGGTACGAACCTGCAGCTTTCGCATGCCCTCCAGACCCTTCTGCGCTGGAGTTGGACTGGTTTGGTGCCTGCGTCGGTGGCGACGGCGTCGTCTTCGATGCGTTTCTTCTTTGACTGGTGTGTCATGAGATAGTAGGGATCTGAATAGAAAGTTTGTAGGGGACGAGGTGGTACTTGAGGTTGGTAGTAACTCTGGGACCTGACGGTGTCAAGATATCGTCGGACAGCTGTCGGGTCGGGCCGACTGAGGGGCCATGAAGGGTGACTAAGCCAATCCATCTCACTCCGCTGCACAGCCAACTTTGGTCAGTACAATACCCTCGTGCTGCATCCACACAAGACGCCGGCTTACCGTTGCTCCTTTTGTCGTGCAGTAGAGCGAGTGGTGGAGGTATGTATGTACGGGACACACACAGTCCGAATCTCGTTTACCGCCTCTTTTTATAAAGAACGACTTCGGAAATGAATGTCATCCTGTGACTGAAGTTGCACATCCACCGCGTCAGCAAATGTCTTCCGGACGACCCTTTCACCCGATTCCGTTCCACAGTCCCCGAGCTATAGCCCCCACCAACTGAATACCTCACTTCTACTTCACCCACCCTAGAAGCGAGCACCGGCATTGCCCATTCGACTAAGGGCCTCCCCCGTACCGTCTTGGGGTGCCAAGCCTCGTCCCCCGATCGGGCAGTGGTACTAAGGAACACGTCAGCTTTTCCTATTTCAAGTAACCGCTGCGCCTGGTATGTTCTTCCGCGATGCAACATTCCTCGATTGTGGTCACATAATTTACTTCAGTCCCGATTATTAAGGAACACTCTTTGCCATTCAAATGTATTTTTTTGTTCTACTACGGGCGTGCGTCATGCGGTAACACAGTCTCATTGAAACATTTTTTTCATATTGGGACCGGAGGACAATCCTGCCCGGAAACAAACAATCCCTTTTGTCACGACATAATCGATCCTGGCGCCACGCACTGTTTCGCCATCAGATGATCCACAACACGTGTTAAACAATGGAAGGCGTCGCTCGCTCCGCTAGTGAAAATGGCAAAAACGACTTGCTTACTACCACCTCCTTCGCTCCAAAATGGTCAAATTAGCAAGTTCCACTGGGAAAAAAAACAGGTCGAGGCCTTATCACGCCAACGTCTGTGATCGCCAGGATCTTCCATTTGGTGACATAACTTTGTCAAGTTCGAGAGCAAACGAGTTGAATCATGTCACCAACGCCTCGCTCGAGACCTTTTTGATTTGCTAATTACACGACCCGTCGGCCGCCATTGACCCTCGAAAACAGGGGACTAAACAAGTCATACCCGGCGGTCTCGGAATCTTCCACAATCTGTATCGAAGCCATTAGTTGCATAATTGGGACCGCATCCATTCCCCAATACTTCTTGCGCCCTTCGTCTAGTGTGTTCCTTATCCAACGTTTATGCAGTCATTGGCCACCTATTCATGGCGCCACATGAGTCAAGTTTCCAGCCTTGGCGGTGACATTCCGGCTTTAGTGAGAGACCTGAACAAAATGACACGAGTTTCCTACTTTGCCGCCAACAATTCGTCGAGCAGAACCGACGGTCGGCATGCACGAGGATCTTCGGTCAATCAAACCTATGTGTACCACCGCCTCCGCTACATAGCCATTCGAGTGAGGAACCATCCTAGTCACCCCGTACAAGTCACAAATATGACTCGATTTCACAAAGCTGTAGTGGCCTCACAACAACGGGAATCAGATAGGCTGATAACAAAACAGGAAACGCCACACGTGTCCTTACTAGAACGTCGAGGCCACCCACTAGCTTCTGTGACTGCGCTCGATTCTCATTGTCAGCAGCTCTCCCGTCGGGTTCGTTGCACACTAGTTTGATCAACTTTGCAGTGCAGGCCAAAATTGTGCATACGAGGCAGATCTTATTGATCCCTTGTTCCTCCCTTTCTCATAACCTGTTCAATTTCGAAGCACGGAGTCGCTACTTTTAGTCAAAAACCTTATCTGTGCTTTTCTCGTCGAGATAATTTCCTCATGCGTCCTGGTTACTGTGCGATTCGCAAAGCCCTGTGTATTGTGATGGGCCCCTCTAGTGTTGTCGCACGTTGTCGGCCTAGCCACGAGATTGCCGTACAAGAATACGAGAGTATTGCACACGAAATACACGTTGCCCCAGCGCTACGCTCTAGTACCTGAAGCAAGGACGAGATCAGAGCATGTGGACTAGTGCCTTGGACACCCGAACGGGGCCCAGGCAATATCGAATGCCCAATTTATCGCGCTTACGAACACTGAGGCAACAATCAAGCGCTTTGGGGGGAAGGCGTGCGGGACATACCGGTAGTACGAGATAAAGCTTACATGATTGGAGCAAGCCAGGTGGTTCTTGTTCCGAGTCCGTTCTGGAAGCTCGGAAGCGAAGGTCATGAGGTTTCGAAGTTGTAAAAGGGACGGGTGGCCCCAAGGTGGCCCTTCACAAGGTGATCTATCACAGTATCGGTACCGTAACTATAATGATGCCCGCTCACGTATGTATTGAGATCGATCTCGACCGTCACGCGGTACGCGGAGGCTTTGACAGGACAGGGTGCAGATACTAATACACTGCATGGTAGCGGAAGTGCAGCATTTCTATATGGGTAACATGGGAAACGTTGCCTTATCAACCGGGTGGAGATGCAGGGGGAGGTCTTAGACTGCGGGGAATAAAACAACACTCACCTCGCTTGCCGCCTCGGTTCTGTCTGCACCGCTCCAGAGGGGGGAATCGAGGTTAGTTCAAGTTGCAAGTACGGAATCAATTCGGTGTGAATATTATTGGTTTTGTGTATCCTTGTTTGCCAATATTGTCGTGGCGCGGCCTGAAACCAGCGGTCAAGACAAACTTTGAGCAAGTAGGATGGCGGACACCGACGTGATAGAAGTCGTGTTGAACGGGGACACCGATCCTGCCATAGACGATGGCGAAGAGGCCGAGTCAAAGGTATTCCATTCCTCCGTCCTTGCATTCTCAGTGTTCTCAGTAACCTCTTAGGAAATTCAGTTGATGAAGCAGCGTGTAGAGGAGATGGAACGGGAGGCAAAAAAGCTGCGTGAACTCCAAGCTGCAGCGGAATCACAGAGTGCCGCGGGCGGTGCCTCAACAAACCCGGGTGTTCCAATGGAAACTGAAGAAGACAAGGCTGTTGCGGACAGTCGAAGTGTCTTCGTTGGGAACGTAAGTTTGGTCCTCTGGTCTCGCTCCTCCGGTGGTTATTTACTCGAGTGGTCGTCGCAGGTCGATTACAGTGCAACCCCAGAAGAGATTCAGGGCCATTTCCAGGCATGCGGGACCATCAATCGAGTGACCATCCTTTGCGACAAATTTACGGGCCACCCCAAAGGGTGCGTGTTGTCTTTTTTTAGGACATTATGGAAAACAACTTCCCGTTCAGATTTGCGTATGTCGAGTTTGCCGATGCGGACTTTATAGATGCTGCCTTGGCAATGGACAATTCACTGTTCCGGGGACGACTTATAAAAGTAAGCCCCGTATGTCATAGGAATGTAAAAAACATCAAACAAGAGTGACTAGGTAACCGCCAAACGTACGAATGTTCCCGGGTTCAATCGAGGCCGGGGTCGGGGAGTATACAGAGGTGGATATCGAGGTGGATATCGGGGTGGCAGCTTCGGGTACACCCCCTATCGTGCGCGCGGGAGGTGAGTCGTGTTCTGTCATGTAAACCACTCTTACGCAGAAGATCGCAGAGGACGGGGACGTGGGTTCTAATTTAAAAAACGGAACAACGAGGCGACGTGACCCGCTTATCCGTGCTAAATATTGTTGCTTCCATGCAGTTTCTGTGGCTGGCACGGTAGTACGTTTGCGCTATGTATCCCTTTGCTTTGAATTTTAAAGCTGTACATAATGGACAGACACATGTCCGTCTCTAGAGTACGTTATTTCCGAGTTTGGTACACATTCTGTTCCACCGTACGGTCATGATCAGGTCACTCGCAAGGCTGCTCTCCTCGAGCGCAGCGCCTACTGGCTATCTATTTTCCAGTGCCGCACTGCTTCCTCCCCCACTTCCAATCCCATCCAGCCAACGCGATGCCCTCCGCAAAGGCAAAGGTCTCATGACTTTTCTCCGTCAAGCTCTGCCTGAGCCCAAAAAACGCGAGTGGCTCGCAACCCTGTTCTCCCGGAGGCATCCCGACCGACTTATCCCTGGCTCTGTGCTCACCGTCACGACCGAACACGCGCCCGGCGTTTTCTCCGGCGTGCTCATATCAACCAGGAGGCGTGGGCCCGACACGTCGTTTGTGTTGCGCAACGTCGTCCAGCGAACCGGAGTTGAGATGCAGTTCTTCGTCAACTCGCCGCACCTGAAGGACATCAAGGTCAGGCAGAGGGCAGGCGAGCGCAAGGCCACTAAGCAACGGAGGGCGAAGTTGTTCTTCCTTCGGGATGCGCCAGACAAGATGACGGACATTTCGTCGGGCCTGGGCAAGTCGTGAGCGCGTGCGTGTAGATGATTTCCGTGGTTCGCTCGGTGCTCAGTCTTTTCACAGCTCACTGGCTCGGGTGACTGTGGCAGTTGGATACGCTAGAGAGTATAGAGTAGGATACATTGGATGTAGTACTAGCTTACTGCGTTACCCAAAAAGGGATCGGGGTGCAATAGCTTATCCACGACCGAGTCTGCCTCACCGTCGCCGTCATGCCTCGAAAAAATAATTCACTTCGCAGCTTGTTACTCTCTCCAAAACGCTCGACCTCGCCTGGGCCACCATCACCCACGTTCTCAGAGACAACCCACGCCTCTGCCGTCAACTTTGGCGTCGATGGACCAGAGAAGATCATCACTCGCTCGAACCTCAAAGCAAGCTTGCAAGCCTACGATGAGGTGCGCATGCCGTGTTTCCGCCAAGCAGTCATACAAACTGATGTTCTTATGCACCGCTCTCAGCTTATGAGCTCCAGTGCGAATTACCGTGCAGCATTACTCCACATGTCTAAAGCCACCGCAGCATTCGCCGATTCGTTGGAGAGGTGTTCAGGGTGCGTCGAGCGTGCCTCATCAATAGAGAGCAATACGAACCTGAATCACAATACAGCCTAAAGGGCCCTTCGTACGAAGCAGGGACGAGACTCCAGGCAGCGTCCGGGCTACATCACCTCATTGGCAACCACTGGCATGTATTGGTATGTCGTGTGTTCTTCGTGGCCTAGTATCAGTATTCCCAACTTCTTCCCCAGTCCGAGTCACTCGACAAGACTTTTGACAAACCCTTGCGCCAACACTTGGATACTTACAAAACGATTGTACACGTACGCCGGCTAGTTCAGTCGTCCGGAGGTTTCATTAATCTTCCACAGGAACGCTCTGCCGCATATGAGCGAGGACTTCGGGAGAAGAGTGAAATAATTCGCCAAACAGAAGCGACTAACATGAACAAGAAGCAGAGGAGTACGTGAACTTGCGTGACTCAGGAACTCGGTTGATGTCTTCCAGACCTCCAGAGCTTTCGAGAAGCACTTTCCGTTCTACAGCGACAGGTGGATGAATTGGATGACCTAAAGGCTCAACACTATCGCGAAATTATGGAGCACGAGGAAGAGGTGTGGGATGTAGTGCAAGCCAAGGTATGGAACATGAATGAGCCCAGGCCGCTGCCTCCGCTGACCTTTTCTGTCAGGTTTGCGTTGCGGTCCGTTCCACAATGGATATGTTTGACAGGTTTACTGCGAAAGCGTACGCATCATGTGTCATCCGACGCTCTCGTATCTTCTTGCCTGTCTGATCCTTGCATTCTTCCAGCTCCGACCCCATTTTGGAACCGATGCTTCAGTCCGTTCCGGATCCATTCGATTCGTATGGACCACCCCAATCAGAAGACCAGATATTCACCATCCTGCCTCCGCTCGCCGTGATTGCCAACGCACCATCCCCCTCTCCAAGTCCGCTAGCGAATTCACCTCCGGCGGGTAGCTCGCCCCCCGATATCATGAATCACTCATGGGCTCCCACGGGCAACTTTTTCAACAATTCATCCTCTGAATGGAGTGACGTCTCGTCGTCTTCCACGCCTTCACGGTCGGGGTCGCCTTCCGTAGCGCTCAAGCGCCGCAAATCCCATCCCCCTTTGACAAGTCAGCCGGTACGCAAGTCGGACTCGAAACTTCGAAGCGTGCTCGCCGTCGTGGACGAGACGCACATCATACCGCATCCTATCGAGAGCTTGGATACGGGGAGCAGATCAGAGCTCCGGCAGGGATCGTCTTCGGATGCGAGCATGAACGGTGCGACGGCGTTGACTTCGCCTTTGGCGGAAAGCGAAGCATGGGGTGGTGGGTACGGATACGGCGAGCCGCCGTATGCGGATACGAACCAGGGGGAGGAAACGCCACGTCATTCGAGCGCGCTGGTCGTCGCCGCGTCACATGTCCCTCCGTACGAACACGATCAGACAATCGAGCCTGGTGTTGGTACTGCAGACGCGCTGTCGGATCGCACGCTGTTATTGGACGTGTCTAGTCGACACGGATCGGATTGATTTTATTGTCATTTACTTTTTTCCTTGTCGTGGGTACACTCGTGAGATATGGATATACTGAAGATGTTCCGATTTCCGGTCAGCTGACTATTATACACTCCCGCGATCGGCTTTTCTGTCATTCGAATTGACCGACAGAAGGCTGGCCCACACACACACACGATAACTGGCAAGGCACGAGCCTGATGATCGCGTGCACTGATCCCACCGAATACCAAATCACATCACTGCCATCCCACAAGTTCATTTCTTGATAAATGGTCCACCACAGCCGCTTCCGTGGCTGCTTGCACCCCATTTGATGGCATTGCCTGGCCTGCTTGGCCTGCTTTGCATTCCTCCTTTCGCCTCCCCTGTTTCGCTCCCCTTTTTCGGCCTGATTCATAACATCGGTATCGTTATTAAATGCCGTTTGCCAGCGAGCTGTGCGGGAACCTGGTAACAACCACAGCAAAAAGGGAAAAAGGAAAAAGCAGGGAAAATCAAAAGCTCCGAAGTGCCTGCCCCACGACTTGTCAAATCTGTTCTAATCATGTTCTAATTATCAGCCCGGCAGCTGCAATGATGGGCCATGGATCGAGCGCCCTTGGTGCCTTCCACAGTTTACGTATGGATACCTTGAATACCGTATTGAGATAAGACCTCCTTGGTGACCGTCGCCGGACTCTTGAATAGGGGATCGGTACCCGCTCCTGTCTTTGGGAACGCGATCACGTCTCGGATCGACTGCGTATTACATAGAATGGACATCAGTCGATCAAACCCTAAACAAGATGCGCTCAATATTCGATTCGTTTTCGAGGACATCCAAACACCCACCGAGCGCGATCCCACCATGTGGCGGAGCGCCACATTGGAGAGCATGCAAAAGGTGTTCAAAGGTGGCCTTCTCTGATTTGTCGAGCTATTTTTCGGCACATCAGCCACACGACGCCCAGCAGCGAGAACGTTCGCGTCTCACCTGCAGAACACGAGAGAACACATACTCTTGCATGGTGGCATCATGGATCCTGACAGAGCCTCCTCCGATTTCCGTGCCATTCAATACGAGGTCGTAATGTTGTCCACGAACCTGAGCAATCAGCAGGGAAGCACAGCCTTTGCCAAGGGTGCTGGTGGACAAACCTGATCGATGCGACCATCATACATTGCTTCGATGTCTTGCCACATGGGGGCAGTAAACGGATGATGGGTGCTGGTCCATCGACCGCGCGCCAGGAAGTCCTTGTCCGGATCCGACTTTGTGAAAAGGGGAAACTCGGTCACCCACAAAAAGTGTGGAAGCCGAGGAGGAATGTAATCTCCTACGTCAAGATGAGGCAAAAAGCGCCAAAGATGTTGACAGCAGACATACCGAGGTCTTGCGCTAGTTCAGACAGTCGTGTGCGCACGCGACCTACTGACGTTGATCCACCCTGTTTTCGTGAGAAAGAGCAACGCGCGAGAGAAAACCACGCATACCTCGGGAACCGCGCTACGTCTAGCTACATACAAGGTGTCGCCCACGCCAATTCTCAGCACGTTGTTCAGGGTGATATGGTGTTCAGGGTCGATTGTGGAGGTAACGAATGGGTGCTCGCACAGCCAAGTCAGGAGATTGCTGCTGGTGACCACGATGCGTTTCTGTGTCAGAGGTGTATGAGCGACGAAGTCGGAAAAGAATTTAGCACGTACTAGGTCGGGTTCATCGGTTATGATACACTCTTCATTTGCGCGGACAAATTGGGGATTCTCAGCATGTCGGACGATGAGTGCCTCGAGAATTTCTCCGCGAGTTGCAAGCGATGATTGATGGTGATGGGGAAGTAAGGGTGAGATGTTTTCGATCTTGAACAAAAGGGGATTAATGCAAAGGAAAAAAGAGAACAAAGAACGGAGCACCTCCATGGCGAAACGGGTGTCAGGTTTATCTGTACCATACTAAAGATAATCGATGTGACGAGAGGTAGGAAGACGAAACATGTGATCTTACGCGAGCCATGGCATCTCCATAAGTCAAGACATTGAATGGGATGTGGAGGGAAAGGTCATGTACGTGATGCCATATCTTTCCAATCAGAGATTCGATTACGGCTCGGACCTCGTGACCACCAATTCGCCAACCGTTGTTGTGGGAATGAGAGTGTGGACCCCAAGACACGAATGCCATTTCGAGATCGATCTGGGTAAATTCGGGTTGTCTGTCTTTGCGTCCGTCTTCGTCGCGGAAACACTTGGCGAATTGGTAATATTTATCAACAGCGCCAGAGCAAATGAGGAGTTGTTTCGGCTGCTGGGGCGACTGTGGGAGGGAATAGAAAAGGGGGTAATGACGAGGATTGCCGGGGAGAGTAGATCTGGTGAGCCTAGATGGAACCAGAAATTCCCTCGCGCCTTCGGGAGAAGATTTGAGCAGGAGAGGAGTTTCCACTTCGAGGAAGCCTAGACCGAGTGCTCGGTGAAACGAGTCAAGAGTGGGGCGATGTCAGGACACACCATCTTCATGAAGAGAGTCCCGGACGATTCGGGAAACGTGACTTCGAAGTCTGATGTTGTTTGTCAGCGCTGGTCTGCGGAGATCAAGATGACGGAAGCGAGCTCTGAGCTCATCGTTGACCTGTAAATAGTGTCGCGTCAGAGCCTAGGGAGGGGAGGGAGAGACGGACGAGGGTATTTTCGTCGGAAGGATAGAAAGGGAGGGTCTGTGAGGCGGGGTTGAGGACGGTGAAGTCGTCTACGTGGACCTCGATGTTGCCGGTGGGAGACTGGGAGGGGGTGAGGGAGAGGAGAAGGAGGGAAGGGAGGGAAGACTGACTGGGCGCCGGTCCTTGGGAGGGCGCTCAGATACACGACCTTGTATGAGGACTGCTGATTCGACCGGGACGTCGGAAAGAGATGCGAGGAGAGGGTTCCGACGCACGACGAGCTGTGTCGTTCCAGAAGCATCTTTGATGGGGAAGAAGGAGAGCACGTTGGATATCTTACTGTATTTGGGGTCTTCAGCTGGAACGTGGTGACCAGATAAGAGAACGATACCGCTCAGGAAGGAGCCAACCGGCGAGTATGACGGACGAGCCGAGGTGTGCTGAGCTTAGCTCACCACAGGAATGAGTGCGCGTCGGGTATGGAGCTGTAATACGAGTAGGTTAGGTTTGTAGAATGGAAGAGGAAGAGACGTACAAGCAACAGAGGAGGAGAGGCGGGTAAATAATATTTTGTGTCTGTGTCTGAGTATGATGAACATATTGGCTTGGCTAGAGAAAGAATTTGTTACGTCATGATCATACTACTTTACACTCCCCATCGTATAAAAGCAACGCCAGCGCTCGTCCCAATTCTCCTCGCAACTCTCCCTCTCCTCGTCATGTCCATCCATGCACTCCCCGTAGAGTTGCTTGTACTCATCGCAGAGCTCCTCCCCGACACATCCCTCGTAGCTCTCGCACGCACTTCCTCCCACCTTTGCCCCGTAGCACAGCGCGTCCTCTATCGCCATCTCATTGCTTGCGCTTGGTCTCGAAACCTCGCCCTCGTCCCCCTCCTCGCACGTAGCCCACATCTCGCTCGCTACGTGCGCTCCTTCTACATCGCCCTCGACTCCCACTCCCCTATCTTCCGCTCGTTTTACGACATGCTCGCCAAGGCTTTGCGTAACATGTCCGATCTTCACTCTCTACACCTCCGAGTAGATGTTTCCGCAAGTTGGGTCCTGCGCGACACACCCGCGTATCCAAACCTTGCCCGTTTCACCTCCACCTTTGCCTTTGACCAACACGTCGTCCGCTTCCTCCATAACGCCCCATCCCTTTCGGAACTCGAGGTCGACGCCCTACCCACCATCCTGCCACGCACCTCGCCAATCCCTGCCCTCCCAGAGTCATCCATACCGCATTTAGAACAATTCACCGGCCCCTCGCGTGTCGCAAGCGTGATCGTGCCTGGCAGGCCAGTAAGAAGCATTCATCTCAATGACACATGCCCCGCAGAAGATGACATTCCCATGCTGGCCCGTTCCACCGCCCCTGTACGCATGTTGGGCGCAGTCACGAACGCGTCTCCCGTCTCCTTCCTCCATCTCCTCCACCATCATCTCCCCCATCTCGCATACCTCCGCGTCACGTCGACCCGGAACCTATTTCAGCCACCCACAGCCGTAAGTGTGCCCATACATCGCACACCCTTGCAACCTGACACTGATCGCGCGTTCAGGAGTTTTATGAGCAGGTGGCCAACGCGTTGGACTTGTTTTCCAAACTCGACGCGTTCGAGCTGTGTGGCATGCACTGGGGCTCCCTACGCAAACGCGACGACGAATCAAAGCGCGTTTGGCAGTCGTCTCCCCTCTCAAGTAATCCCCTCCCGATCGAAGATTTGGATCTCGTGTTTGCGTACTAGACATGGACATGACATGGACATGTTTGTGTGTGTGTGCGTGTGCACAAGAACATGTAGTAGTGTGTGCGTGTGTGTAAGAACGAAAAAGGCTGGGTAACGTATACCCGATAATACCCATAGTACAATTGTATAATGTGTCACGAGAATCTAAGCCAGTTCCTCTATTGCCCGATGCACGAATGATGCAGCATCGTAACACACCAACGAGCCTTCGTCCAGCTCTGCCAGACTCACGTTCCGCCCGCCGACAAAGCGTGCAGCAACACCAACGTACTTGTGCCCGCTGTGCCCGACCTCGAACTTGCGAAACTGCCATCCCCGCGCAGGCTCACCGTCTACGGAAATGTGTTCGTGCACGACATCGTACTGTATCCGCCGAAAGTCGAAACCGAGGCCGATGCCGAGCGCTTTCGTGTACGCTTCCTTGAGTGTCCACATCCAGTAGAAGCGGCGGATCGCCTCCGATTCTGGAACGTCTGCGAGCAGGGTTGCCAGTTCGAGTGGGGTGAGCTGGCGCGCACGGCACGTATAAGCGCGTGGGACATGTCGACGACGAAGACGACGACAGGGGTGTGTGCGAACCGTACCTGGCTGGATACCGAGTCGACAAGCTCGCGAAAGGTCGTCCGGGGCGGGACTTTGAGCTGCATGACGTCGACGCCGATGTTGTAAGCTGGGGGACCGAGATCGCCAGTCCCAAACGCCATCGCGACGACACCCTCGTCGTGGGTGACGTTGAACCCGAGCGGGGGATCGATCTCGGGGGTCGTCTGTGTATCGGGATGAGGAGTGCGAGAGGTGCTGGATGAGGGGACGTACGGAATAGGGTTTGCCGGTGTCTGTCGCGGCAAAGGCGATTGCGTCGCGTGGGACGCCGCGTTTGCGGAGGAGCACGCGGGGGAGAAGCGAACCGATCAAGGAACCTAGGAGAGAGCGGGGTCAGGGTACAATGGGGGGAGAGGGAGAGGGGGGAAGACGCTGACGGCAAGCGTCCTCGCGACGGTGGAATCGAGTGATC
>JBBPOR010000396.1:0-23853 GCA_038091555.1 Leccinum sublutescens | reverse complement strand
GACCCTGCCGCCGCTGAGACCCCCACAGGACGCCCAACCCAGCCCAACGGGCACAGCGTGCGAGGCTGGTGTCCATGCACGATCTCGAGCTCGAACGCAACGCGATCGACGGGCTTGAAAGTCGTTCAGTGCCACACAGGCATCCTCCCCCTGTCATCCGTTGCATTGGGTCATCCATCGGTTCCGATCGTAGTTCGGACGAGGGCGGTCTGTTAGGGGGAACGTGCAGCTTATTAGAGGGGGAAGTAAGGTGGCAGCTGGTTGAGTTGCTCGATTTGTCATCGTCATTTTCCCTTCGACTTGCTTGCTTTTTGACGTGTGATGCTTTTCTCAGGATACAAGGAATCAGTTCTATGTCGTCGCCCGAGCATTGGTCGAGTGAGGCACTGCAGATCGGTGGGGTCAGGAGTGCGCTCAGGCTGCTTGGGATGTGGACGGTTGCAGAGGCACGAACGTCCTGATACAGTGGGTCAGTGGTGATGATCTGTCCTTTCGTTCTAGTCGTCGATCGGGTCCAGGTGAATCCATTGTCGTCTTCTAGCTCGAACTCCCAGCAGCCCATACAGGTTTGACCCGGATCGGTACTAACCTCTTATTTTTTTTAACGCCACGGATGGGATTTTTGAAGTTCGTAGCGCAGCAGCTCAATATTATAGGACAATTCACTCTGAAGATTCATTCTGTGTAGCATTTCTCGCGTTCGCGGCACCTCACCCCCGACCGCTACGCAGGTTGAACATTGAGGTCAGTATGTGATGTAACGACGACGAGATCAGTGCTACGAGTTGATCGCCCTGTCGCAGGAAATTGTGTTGATCTTGCCGTCCTCCAGTCACCAGCACTCATGATCAGTAAGTGAAGCTCGTCGCCGCATAGGGTTTAATTCCAGTACACGAGTGAATGTTACACACAGGAGAGAGGAACAAATAGCGAAGCACGTCGGACACGTTCACTTCACTCCGGGGTCTTAAAGCCATTGCTTGAACCTCTTCTTCTCCGTTGCCGTGAGCCCATACCAATCCAAAATCTGGGTACAATTCTCGCAGGGGGGCATCAAATATTGCTTTTTCCAGTATTGTTGTGGATTCGAGTAGGTCGTCTCCACTGCAGCTATCTGCAGCGCGATTCCATAGCAGTTGTGAACATAACCAGAAACTCTGTGGTAAACATCAATCAGTCTTTCCATTTCTTCAAAAAATTGGGTTAACATACGATAGGATGTACAGAAACGGGTACGTCTCGCCACAGTTTCCGTAGCGCTGGCCGCTCCCCTTAAACCTCGTCCTCACAGGAGAATCGTTGATTTGATCCTTGTATGGAGTTTTCAAAATCGTATTGATGTACTCCCAACGCTTCTTCTGTGTCTTGAATTGCCACCCTTGTTGATAGGCAAACCCAGCAGCACTGGCACCTAGGAATGGAAAGAATTCCTTGCCATCGGTGCTGGTACCCCAGGTGATTTGGGCGACGGAAGGGGTGAAGTTCTCGCCTATGGTATTGGCCGCCAACACCTGGCACCACTTCCCGTACAGAAACACGAGCGGAAGCGAATAGTTCTTCGCCGTCCGTGTTTGGGTGCTAGGGGGGGCGCCCATGAGGGACAGTAAAATGCCCAAGAGATCAAAGATGATGAAAAATTCTTGTTGTGTTGCGGTTCTCCACGGGATCTTCTTCGATGGAGCTATGGCAGTGGTCGTACGCAACAGTTGTTGTGTCGGAGGAGGGGTCGTGTACATCGTCCCACCCTGTCTGCGTGACACGGAAACGAAACCTGTTAGGGTAAATCACGATGACAATGACAATACCTACTTCAGTTTGTCAATGGCTTTGTACAGTACATCAAGATCAGCCTTTCGGTCAAGGGGAGCTTTGTATTTCACAGGGTCTTCAGAAACGTTCTTGAGGTATTGGATTATCTGTATAATCAAACCCTCGAGACACAGTTTTGAGAGAGTTTGATATCAACGTACGTTGGCAAGGTTCCATCCGTAAGCAACGGTGAACTCTACACCAAACTGGTCTTTGAACGCAGTGATGGGGGTGAACTCGGACATGGCAGCCGGGAATATGTGTCGGACAAAGGTGAGAAGAGGAACGTAGATGCAGCAATCGTTACCTGACGTTGCATGGGCTTGAAGTTTGATCTTTTATAGCCGC
Organism: Leccinum sublutescens; assembly: GCA_038091555.1. Lineage (NCBI taxonomy): Eukaryota > Fungi > Basidiomycota > Agaricomycetes > Boletales > Boletaceae > Leccinum > Leccinum sublutescens. The sequence continues at coordinate 21,696 of JBBPOR010000396.1, read as the reverse complement.
AATGCGGGTTCTTCGAATTGATTCCTAAAACCCGTAATCATGTTGCTTAGAATCAGCAATCACCTACGTCGCGACGTATCGGGATGACAGGAATAAATTTTGGGCTTGAATTTCTTCCTTTGCTCAAGTGATCTTCGGAGCTGAGATGACAAGAATGGAATGACTTCCGGAAATGACAAGTGTGTAACTTGTGTCAGGCTCAATCCCCTACTAGAATCCGCGTAATGGCTGTCATCGTCGTACGTTGACGGCGATGAACCAGAAAACATTACGTGAAGACTCATGGGCGAGTGCCTCGAGGCATGGTCCGGCGTATGTGGCATCACGAACGTGCCATGATTCAGTACCACTTATCGAATGCCTTCATTGCCACTTACTGAATCTGAAATTGGTGTGACTTTTGCTACCAACGTGATCAGCTGCCAATTACTTGAACATGACCGGTGACCAGGTCGTTGCCGATCGCGCCCTGAGTTCTAGATGCCTCCATGACAGGAATATAATCCCAATGGGCCAAGCAAGGACGCATCTGCCTGAGCTTGCGTTAGTAATGGGACGTTTGTCACATTTAGAAGAATCCTCTTTGATGGTGAGTAATAGACTCGTAAGTCAGCTGCCTCCAGTGGTGTCCTGAGTCAGGCAAAGACTTATAATTCAAGGCTCGGGGACGGCTGTCCTAACCACCGGTTCCCGGTTCGGTAGGTATATACGATGTGGCCCGGGGGAAGCAGCCTATTTCCGCTGATATGGGTTCTAGAAGTCCGCATCGAACATGGACATGATCGATCTGATCCCGCCCCAGGGCAAGGAACTTTTCAAGATCGTTAAGCCACTCTCGGACAGCGGTGGTATAAAATTTGCCCTGTGCGCACACATCAACGGAGGCAAAAAGGGGCAATTTCCATTACATGTAAAACTCACTGACGAGGGGGTGGGGTAATTTCTGCTGTCAAGGTCAACTGAAAGCCTTACGCCCGGCCTGATGTGGCATTCGCAGAAATAGGGACGCGGCGGGGCGCAGAGGCCCCTTTGTTGAGCGTGCCGGACTCTTAGGGATGCTCAGGCTGTCTAATCTGCTTGCTCGTCCGTCTGGCAACCCTCTGCGAGGATTTGAGTTGGACCACCGACACGCTCGAGCGAAGGTGCACAGTACTTACGGTTAGATAGCGGTTTCGAGCCTGCGAAAGCTCTCGTCAAGGGGCCACCACTGCCCATCCGGGCGTTGTAGGGTAATACCAGCTTCCGATCTTGAGCCCTATCGAAGAAGTTGGCCAGCTTGCACAGGCAGCACAGGCATGCAAGGGGCGCGAACCCGGATAGATCGGTGGCAAATCGGGATGGCACGAGTGGGGAGGAAGGAGGCTTCCTGCTCGAGAAAGAGAGTGGGATTAGAAGGGGGTTGAAGGGGAATTCCCACGCAGTGCCGGCAGGCGAAGCCCCTAAGGTAGTAAGTTCAAGAGAAGGAATGGAGTGACATGGAATCTCCAAACTTGCAAGGGGTTACATACTAGTGCGGAAGTAGAACAGTAACTTGAAATAGGCACTATAAATAGCCGGTCATGGTCCATCACCATCGCGCACAACAGCACCCATTCCACACCAAGCAGAATCGCATTTCATCTTGGTAAACAGTACGTCCACAGCGCCGCCCTGCTAGCGGTATCGTTGAATGTTCACGTCCTGACTCATCTACGCTGATAGGTCACTGGTCACCAACCGAGCCGCATTCAATATGTCATCATCCTCTGCTTCGACACAAGCCATCCGAACTCCTCCTCCCGCTCCTCCTAAGGGTTGGTTAGATGATGAAATATACATGAAGAGGAGTTACTACTGGAGCGGAAAACCTGGTGACGTCAAGGACACGCTAAACAATGTTTACGGCCTCAGCAATGCCAATCCCATCTGGGTTAACAACCCGGATTATGGAAACGTCCTCTTCATCTTCCAGGCCACGCCAAAATCCGGAGGAACGTTGAATTATGTATGGAATGACATCGAGAAGAGTGTTTGCCGTATCACTGGACCAGTGACTCTAGAGGAAATTCGGCAAAGCATTGAGAAGTTCGGAGGAGCTGAAGGTACCTTTGATGACTTGGTGCTAGAGGAATTCACGCCGCCGTAGATGACGAGGATAAGGGAAATGTACGATAACTTTGCTCGCGATTGTGTATGACATCCGCACGTGTAGCTCTTAAATGAAAACTCGAGTGCAGTCCAGCCGGGGAGTGCACGTAGCTGGTCCAGGTTAATAGTTACACAGGGGAAATCACTCCACAAATGAAAAAAAAAAGCCTAAGGGTCCTGGAACGTGGTGAACGAAAACGACTTCTGACCGATTCGAAAAGGTAACCTGACTTCGGATGTGAAGTTAGAGAGGGGTGGCACCATGGCAGTACGCTGAGAGCTCTCCGGCCCGGGACGGGAGCCCGAGTTGCCGGGTGGGTGCGCCCAATGAATGATAAACGTAATGATAAACGTCATCGCCTGGCAGGCGCCAGAACTTGAGTCAGGTCATTTTTATGATGTCACTCACTTGTCGACCCAGCGCGACCATTTCCTTGAATTCAGCACACGCCGGGAAGGTTAAGATATTAAGGTATGGCAATCTCAGTGATTGGATCCGTAATATTTGTGTGCGATAAGTACAGGTTGTCATTCTCTTACAAACTATTGCGAATACTAGAAGTACACGAGTCCAGAGTGTAGCTTTGTTTGGAACTATATCAGGGTCATGATGTGTTACTCATTTTTGGGACTGCGCAGACGGGGGAGAAGCGGGAGAGGGGCTAGGGGCTGATGTCGGGGTTGCCGTAGCCTTGTGCTGCTTGATGCGGATCGCCTCTTCGTGAATGTCGCGCACCTGCTTGGAGGTGCTAGTGTAGAAGGTCAGGATGGACTGGCCGATAGGCGAAGCCAGGGCTTTCAAATAATACTTGTCGGCTGCGTAAGCGAGGAAAAGGGGAAGGTCAAAGGGAGACATACTTCATTAGCGGTCTTGAGGTATCCCTTTTGCTCGTCGATGCTCTTTGCGCGAGTGTGGGCCTCCTTCAATGTGGACTGGACCCTGCCAGAAATGGTCTGGTCAGCGCCGAGGGTACGCTGTCCGATGTTCTTGTCGAGACCGGACATGTACGAAAGGAACTTGTTGGAGATGCCGTGCTTGTCTGGGAGTATCGTTTAAAAGGAGGTTCTCTTTGGCTCTCTGCGGCACACGTACTATCAATTTCAATGGCACGCTGGAGAATGTGGTCGGATAGATGGTAACCTTTGGCAAGATATTCGGCAGCAACTAAAGCAAGGAGTCTGGATTGAGTAGCAGGGGCTTTAGGGGGGATAGCTTACCAGCAGCTCGCGGCTTGTCGGATTGCTCGATGTGTGGGTGATGCTCCTCAGCATCATGATTATCGACATGCTCAACCTCCGATGTGACGGTGAGAGTACTTTCATTGAGATGGCCTCCGTTCAACTAGATCGAGATGAATCAATGTTCATCGCTATGGATAACGGAGCAGACCATGAGCGCAGTGTTGGCTGCGGAATGCTTTTCGAAGACGATGACCGCGGTCCTCTTTTCACCTTGGCTATCTTTGAACTCGATGGAATTGATCCTGGATGATTCTGAGATGTATTAATGCATCGCAACGAATTGGTACGTACTTTCCACAGAAACTGGCGAACAGATGAACGAGGGGTCACATAATCAGAGGCGCTCCTCTCACCTGAAAAAGTCATGGAGCTCGGATTCGGTGGTAGATGGAGAGAGCCCGGAGACCTTTGAGCGTCAATATTAGTATGCGAGCATCGAGACAGACGAGACGAACGTCGACGGCGGCTTCTTTGGACATGGCTGGTGGTTCGTGATAGTAGTATGACGTGGGAATCTAATTTGAGGGTAGCATCGTCATCCATCTTTTAATAAGAGCCGAGTGCGGTGCAAAGGACGACAACGACGACGACCGAACGAATGGGCCCCTTCTGAATGCTATCGACCACAGCGATGGCCGAGCCTCATCTCGATCGTCGACATCGCTCACCCGCCATGCGCAACAGCATCAGAGGCCTTCCCGCCATCCCCACTCCAACGCAACCGACGACCGTGCACCAGTCCAGCGATTTTTGGATCCCTCAGGTCGCTCAGGACGGTCAGGTGGGGTATTGCGTTGGTTTCCAGCTCGTGCCTTGATGTTCATGCCGAAATTCAGATCTACTATGTCAACACACTCACAGGAAGACTCTCGCGCGATCTCCCAAGAGACTCCGATGACGATGACCTCGTCGGTCTGACCGCCATCCAGTCCAGCTCTCGTTTCAGTACCGCCAGTGATTTCGGTCTTATCCCCGTCAGTAATCCCATCGACATCCCGTCGGTCGCTACGCCCCGCTTTCAGCAAGCCGAGCACTCAGAAGCGATGAATACCCCATCTCTGTCCTCTTCCCTGTCTGCCACAGGCAGCCCTAGAATGCTCCCCGTCAAGCCTCTTCCCCTCCCCATTGACAACGGCGGCGTGCCCATCACCCGCCCTCGCGCTAATACCGACCTGGCGTCTTCGGACCGTTCTTTTAACCATGTATCTGGTGCATTCTTCGACTCTCCTGCAGAACAATTACGCCATCGCAGTTTCAGCGCTTCCGACTACTTACACCACAAAAAGAGCCTCTCTCATGTGGATACCAATCATACCTTGCTCATTCCAGATCCACCTTCCCTCGGAGCGTCCACGTCATCGTCCGACACACCTTACCGCCAGGAACCACCACTAGTAGAGTCTTCTCAGCCATCAGTGTCTATCATACAACGATCGTTAGCCCCCCCTACTCCAGATCCTGTATCCGAGCTTTTGCAACGAACACAGCAATGCATACATTCAGTTATTCTCCACCTCAAGCAATTTGGGGTCCCCCGGGTTACCAAGGACGAAACTATCGTCGATAATCTCATCTGTGCTGCCATCACCGCTATTCGAGACCTGTTATACGTTTCTGGGCCGTCGCTCCCGCATCGTGGTGGGAAGCACAAAGCAGATGGAACGAGCAACGCGTCTCAGACTCCGCTCGTCCCTGCTCAACGTCGTGCCGTTGCCACCCTTTCCAAATTCGTCTTATCTGCGCGTGCAGTCCTCAACGATGGACCTTGGATCGCGAGTGACAATGTCTCGCAACTCAGTTCGGATGCCGATGAACTAGAGCGCTCGGTGATCGAGTTTGTGTCCATAGCACAAGGGGTTCGAAGTCAGGGTGTTCTCGGCCCCAAGCGATTGCATGGCTACTTGACTGCTTCACATGCTGGTCCCATCACGCCGGGAGCTGGAACCGCTGGAACCTGGAGGGGGTTCGGATGGGTAGACATCGAGGATCATGAGGAGGCTCCCCGCCAAAACTTGACCGAGGCCACATTCAACGAGTTCGCCACTCACCTATCCAGGGCTCAGGAAAAGTTGTACGCATTCTCTGAAGCGCTTCGAGCCACGCAGCCTGGTATTTGTATCTTTTCATCCTGTTACACGCCAATTGACAACGTTCTGATCTCTTAGCCGAGGTTGTGACTACTGTCGCTCAAGAGCTTTTCAGACAGCTGTCGTCGCTTGTTCTGTTTCTTTCCGACATTCACATCGCCAGACACGTTGATATTGAAACCATCGATCAGTCCAAGCTTTCTGATGGCGCACAATATTTGCGTACGGTTGAAAAGGCTCGCCTTCTTGTCCGTTCATTCGAAGCGACTACGCAAGCAGTTTACGACGATGGTGCTGGGCTGCTGGTTGCTACGCAGCGCATCCGACGAGTGGAACCTTGTGAATCTTGGAAAGGTCGCGACGCGACATACGACGCGCTGGAGGTCTTGAGCTCATCCCTTGACATCAACCTCAATATTTTACGACAGAATCTTGAGGGCCTTCTGCATGCCGGTATGGAGCAATCTGCCATCCTAGAACGATATCACAAGACACCTGTCGAATGGCGAATGTCGCAGCGCAGTCTTGTTTCTGCAATCTTAGCGAACCAAGCTTTGGAAGCTATTTATGAACATAACGGTGCGTATGATGTCACCGAAGACGGACCAAACAGGACCTTGGAGGATGCCGCAGAAGATTTGGAGGAGTCGCCTTCACCTTCGCCAACTTCACCTCCACTACCCCCATTACCTATCAGCACAAATATACCCGGGAGACGAGCGCCTGTTATGCGGATTCCGTCAGAAGAAGATGATAGTACGTTCATTCTCCATCTATTTCTGCAAATTGTCACTATTTTGTCACTGTTTGTTGATAGCTTTGGGAACAATACGTTTGCCCCCACGACCTGATAAAATCATCGCATTCTTTGGTGACGATGCACCGTCACACTATTTAATCTCCTTGTCGGCTGAGAAGAAGCCTTGGTACCTCCGGCCACATTATGATCCTGAAGAGGTGCTCATTGACCCAGACGGCACTGTCCGAGGTGGAACCGTTCCAGCTCTGGTTGAAAGGCTCACCGCGCACGAATATGCAGGCAAGTCGATGATGTTCGCGAACATTTTAGCCCGCTCATGCTCGGCTAGATACGAATTTCACTAGAGCATTCTTGATGACGTTTAAGTCATTCATGACACTCGACCAACTTTTTAATCTCCTTGTGGAACGTTTCTGGATTCAACCCCCTCCCAACCTGAATCCGCCAGAGCTTGAAGATTGGAGATATCATAAACAAAGTATCATACGCATTCGGTGAGTACGATTCATGTTATTTTGTTATGGAAACTTGACTCGTTTATACAGAGTGATCAATACGATGAAGTCGATAGTTCAGGACGAGGACTTGCTGGACAAAGCAGAAGATACGGTAATCCTCGATCGGATGGCACAGTTTGCGTCACGGGATGACGTGGTTAAGATCGCAGCTGCGAAGCAGCTGTTGGCCGCAATCAAGCGAGCTGTTAGTTGTTTTTCTTGCCTCCATAGAATTTTTACTGAATGCATACAAATAGCACGGAGGGACCACTAAAAGAGTGACACTCCAGGCAATGATCTCTCTACCCGCACCTATTGTTCCGAAACGAATAGAGTTGCTGGATATAGATCCCTTGGAACTCGCCAGGCAGTTGACAATCACCGAGAGTCGTCTATACCTAAAGATTAGACCCTTTGAATGCCTGCAACGGTCAAGGCAATCCAAAACAGAATATCACGATGGCGTCGCCAATTTCATTCGCAGGAGTAATAGGGTATTATCATTTACAGTGTTTGATTTTTCATGATTAAACCCCTCCACAGATTGCACATTGGGTTACATATTCCATTCTGTGTAAGGACGATCCTCGTCGCCGAGCCGCTGTTATGAAGCAATTCATCCTCATTGCCGATGTCAGTGATTTTACTTCACCTTGTCTGCATGCTCATGTACATATTCCACTCTAGCGGTGTAGGGCGATCCAGAACTTCTCCACCATGATGGCGATCGTCACAGGATTGAATTCCTCGCCAGTTCATCGCCTCAAACGTTCATGGGAGCAAGTTAGTTCAAGGCACATGTCGCAGTTGGAAACGTGCGAGGCACTCATCAATTCCTACAAACACTACAACAAGTATCGGACCTCGCTTGCCACCGTAGCTCCTCCCTGCGTTCCGTTTGTTGGTATGTTTCTTGCTGTGAGAATGGCGTGATGTATCTTAGCGTTGTCTCCCCGCCAGGTGTATTCCTAACTGCGCTCACCCACATACAAGACGGAAGCAAAGACATGCTTCCAGGCGACCTCATCAACTTTCGTAAGCGCCAGAAATCATCTGAAGTCGTACAGGATCTTCAGCGGTGGCAAATCCAACCGCACAACTTTCATCCTCTTCCCTCCGTTCTCGTCTTCGTCGACGAGGCCCTCAAACAATTCGGTGATCACGACGCCAGCGAGGTGTTTTGGAAACTGAGTTTGGAGAGAGAGCCAAGGGAAAAGGACGAAGAAAAGCTAGCCAAGTGGTTGACCGATAGCGGTTTCCTGTAAGTTGTAAGATCATGGCGTTCTTTAGGACTTGGCTGTGCCTTTTTATCTTTTCGTTCTCTCCCTTTTTTTGTCTCGTTGCACTATACCACTGCGAGCGTCATGGACTCGAGGCGACGTTGGAGGCATTTGTTTGTTGTAGCAACAGTTCGTCGTTTGCTCTTTGATCGGAAGGTATTCTATTGGTATTTATGTTGTATTCGCGGTCTCTTATGTAACGATGGTTGGAGCCAACTCTTTTTTAGCTCAGAAAGAAGGAGGAAGGACGCTGCAAGTGGGGGTCGGGCCGAAGGGGGCGGCTGTGTAGTATTAGTCAGCAACCTTATGAAGCACCGTTCGCACGATGGCCTCTTCAACACAACTTCCAATAGCACTGCCGGCGCTTCGCTTATTGACAGGTCGACCGGGTCAAGAGTAAGCTACTAATCAGCGAGAGCGTCAGTACTTCACACTGGCACCCAGGTTCAGCTCGCAAGCAGTCGGCGAGCACAGAGTCGAGGATCATCGATCCGACGCAAAATGACTGCACCCGCCACCAAGCGTGTACCGAGTCCCCTTGTGACTGACTCCGCCATCTACCTCGCTGGCAGGAATAACCACTCCCGAGAACTTACTTGACGTCGACGTTTGGAGTCGCAACGTATCGTTCGTCGAGTGCTGCTCAGAGTGCAGACAATGAGACGATGAAGATATGGTTCGTAGCCGACCAGAAACCTGATCAAAGGGCAAGCAGACGTTCGGATCGTATACTAACATCAACTTCCGCGGACAGCGGTCTCGGATATCTACGAAGCACACGCGCCAATCTCTAGCCTCATCCACTACGCTCCCTGATGACTCTCTCCTTGTCCATTGGACTCACGCTTCCCCCCGAGAAGTCTTGCGATGTTGAACAACATCACGAAGATGGCCAAAGGCGACATGCTGACGAGGGCGAGGCTCGCGGCAAGTACCGGGGATCCAGACAGCGCAACGAATGCTACGACGCGGACGACGACGAAACCAACATCGAGCGCGGCAAAGAGCAGCGCAAAGAGCAAGGCAAACGTCACGTAGCCGATACGCTCAGCGATTTCCTATATTGACGAGAGCAACGTCAAATGCGATCTCCATCAATTGCAGGACCAATACCTTGAGCTCGGTAGGTGAGAGTCTTCCGTAACCGTGGTGAATGCTCTCTGCCAAAGCCAGGAAGAAGAGCGTAATCGGCATGAAGAAGCAGTCGCCACTGCTGAGATTAATGCTTCGAGCCGTCAGTCTGGAGAGTCGTGGAGAAAGGACAATAGGCTCCTACGCGAAGCAGCTGCGAAACTGCATCGGATTGAAACACAGGTGAGACTCGAAGGAATATAGACTTGACGTCAAGGTACTGACCAGTTCAATCGATCTGTCGATTCTGACGTCCAAAGCTGCTTTGACGTCCTCGAAATCACGCGATGCCTGCATCATGTTGTACAAGGCAAGCTTGCGTATCCAATTGATCACAATCTCGGACATGGTTGAAATGGATGTTTTGGATGTTTTGGATGTTTTGGGTGGGGGGAAAGGGGGGAAAGGTGAGTATGCAATTGTGGTTGAGTGCGGTTGATTGGTAGGTGGTGCATGGTAGTTGTACCCTTAAGTATCCTGGTGACAGGCTAAAAATCCATACCATTACTCAACATTCTGTGTCGACACGTGTGTTCGAAGTGAATGGGCAGTGTGCAAGTACTGCTGTTCCTGACGACCCTTTGTCATTTGAGCCTCCTTCTAATAGGAATTGCTTAGTCATAATTTTTGGTTACTTGTTGTCAATACTACTATGCCTTACCCCCAGTTCGGCACTCCACAAAATACACAAAACTTTTATTATTTTATGGTACATATGTTTATTTATACTATACCTGCGTCTACGAAGTTGAACGAGCGAAAACAATGCAGTAGTTATTGAGATCGTGCAGTCAAGCTCTGTCACGCCAGTCGTCACTCAACGAGCACTTGCCGGAGCGGAGTTTTAAAAACCATGCTCTGCCGAGTGCGCGACGCGACGCGATCATTCAACAACAAGTCGCGTGTCATGGGGCGCGTCGCTGGCGATGGCGGGCCGTCGAGGACAGCGAGCTTCCACCAGAGTACGAGGCCCAAATGGAGCTTGCTGTCAAGGGCTTCCATGATGGGACCTACATCTACACACCGCATCAACTAGGACTCTAGGAGATCGAAAATCGAGTTTTCGATAATCCGCTCGCATCCTACAAACGGAAAGATGACCTCGTTAACGTTGCTCTCGCTGGCGCTCTTTTGCTTCCGATGGACGGAACCGTTGCTGAACTTACAAAAACAATCAAGGAACACCTCGTAGATAAATTCTAGTATCTATAGCCTACTTATGTAATCAACAATTTGTTTGCTGTACGTCGGAACGGCCGGAGTCTGAAATCAGCTGTGTGACATTCCCTGTGAATTTGTGATGCCGAACTGGGGGTAAGGCATAGTACAGTAAGCTAGGGCGCTTTTCGGTCCCTCCCAGAATCTGAGATGCTGTACGACAATGCCGGCCCTGAATCCGATTTAAATAATAATGGTGCAAGTTGGCACCCAACTGTAAACGACAATAATCATGATAGCTACGGATGGTACCCATGATCAACTGAGCCTGCCAGTATGGTACACGAGTCTCTGACTCTTGCGCAATGCATGAAGCTAGTCGATGACAGTATAAACATCCGAATAATCAAGAACTCTTATATTCAAGGTCAATCCACGATGGTTTGCCGCCGAACACCTGCTGGATCGTATATTGACCTGCTTGCGCAGAACTTAGGATGTGATCCTGCGCAACCCGAGAGGACGTGTCTCCACCAGGACCTATATCATATCATGCTTAGTGCAAATCACTATAGACTCTAGAGTGGAAAATGTCTACCAGATGAGTTGAACTCGGCATAGTACGTTGTTTCGGGTATCGAACTATCATGATGCGCATGCAAATTCAGTAAAGGACAGTAGGTCACAGAGGGTGGAGAGTGGACTTGACTTACCCCCCATGCGAATTGTTCCACGCGCGAAAGCCAGCGGGTGCAATGCTATCGTCCATGTAGTTCCGCTGATAGACTGCGACTGCATACTCGTTCCACGGGCGCCCTAAGCAACAATGAGCCAATATATCGCTGTAAATGGGTTTTTTTTTTCATTACCAAGGTAGCATTTGTGTTTAGTTACGGCCGATGGATGTGCATCCGGTGACTGACAAAACATTCAAGACCAGCGTCGCACCGGTAATGTCGAGGACTTACGCGTATGATGTTCGAGTCAACGATGTACACACCATTTTTTGTACCGGATGTCCCCTGCCAGGCAGTAATGCCACCTCCACATGCACGATTCGCAAGGGTCACTGATTGAAACCAGCTGGAAAAAATGTAATCGGCTGGGGTTCTAGGTTCCAGATATCGAAAAACCTACGCAATTCCATGCCCAAAGATGTCTGGCATACACGATCAAAGGATTAGACACGGAATGGAAGCAAAAGCACTTACAGTCAGTTTGACCATATATGGTGCTATCCACGACATACGAATTCGCACCATGCCCAGTAAACCATGTATCTTGATAACTGGCAAAGGTGCACCCATAGAATGATGCGTTCGAATGCGTGATCTGGGTGACGAGGGCTTGAGCGATATGAGAAGCGCACTACAAGGAATTCAGTGACTGCAGCATTATGTGCTCCAGGATTACTGACGCCATTATTGTCAAAGTTGATGTCGTAAGCCCTGAAGTCGACGTTTCCAGATTGAGATTTGGCAGGGGCCACAGTCAGCGTTGCGCTCATCTCATCTGTCACGGTGCCGGAAGCACATTGCTCGTTCCAAATTCGAACAACATTGCGTTGGGAGGCGTTCTTATTGGAGGAGGTCGAGGGATCTAATTGACCCTGGACAATGCGTGAGTTTCGACAACAGCATTACACGAAATGGTCTCACTAATAGCGTGAGTGGTGCAGAACGGGCCACATTGATAGCTTCAAAGTAATCTCCTTTGCCGATAAGAATGACAGCGTCACCCGATTCTGGGCTGAAGGATGTCAGATTGTCTTCAAGTCGAGGAATTTCGGGACAACAAAGCTTACAGGGAATTGATAGCATCTTGGACTTTGGTGAAATTTGCATTCTTATCGGTGGGCGAAACATAGAGGGTTCCTGCACGGCACCCCACAAGAGCTGATTCCCCGGAAGATGCAAGCTGGCATGCCGAGTAAGTCGAGGAAAGACTGTGAGCGAACTGAAATGAGAGAGAAAGATAGAAGAATGCCGCCAGCCTCGACAAAGCCTTCATTGGAGATAGATAATAATGATACAGGTGCGAACGACGCAAGGACTGTGGTATTTATGTTGACGTCGACGACCGTCCATCTCTCAAACAGTGTTCAACTCCTGCTACACGGTAACTGTCAATGGCACCTGTTTCATGTAAGGGTGGGCAAGTCAAAAACCTACCTCGACTCGCGACCATGACGACGCTAGTTATACTAGCCGATTAAGACAGCAACTTTAGTGCACTTGTCTTGCGGATGAAAGGTTTCTCTTCATATTGCGTTCGCTTGTCTTCCTTGGTGGGGTAAATCCTGCGCAGTGAGTAGAGTATCAGAACAGATTCAGATTGTCAGAGAAATGTATCATGATGATGGGCTGCCTTGAACGACTCGGAGATACGCCACATGTGGGATGAACGTTGAACCACGTGCTCCACAAGTATGTAGTACCACTGCGGTCATGCGACTCATGCCAGTTGCAAAACGACAGGAAGGGGCAAATGCACGTCTAGCTCACTCAACACCACAATCTCCAGCCCAAGCCTGTGGAACTAGGACAATATATGATTGACAAGTCTGGCTTTTTTTTTTTTTGGAATGAGGGAATGTGTATTCATCTCCTGGCGTCTCGTTGCAACGTTGGTCAGGCATAATATTCGGTTGTATGTCAAGGCTGGGGGCAATACATAGATCACAGCAAAAGAAAAACCCCCAAAATTTTATATGATACATACTCTACATCATTTCCCAACTGCCTGACATGTTTCGGAAGTCGTTGCGATCGAGGGCCACGCGGGTTGGTGGTAGGGTATGTCGCAACGGTGACCGTACCCGACTCGGGTAGGACCTGCAGGTCGAACAGGTAACCTGCAAGTTGTATATATACTAGTCTAAGTAGACTTAAAAATATGACTACTAGACGGTTTCTAACTAAGTTCGGGATGGCTAATGATCTCCTGTAAGCCTACAGCTTACCTAGTTACCTGTAACTAGCATATATACTACTGCCTGCGGTACTGAATGCTAAGCATTCAGATTGTTGCCTTTTGGCGTAACGGTTAAGCGGCGGGCAGTCTCACCTTACATCTCCAATGATCGTATTAGGATCACTGTGGAGATCATATAGCTCCCGAAATCCACAAAGCGTGACAGCGATGGCATGCCTACTGGTGAGCGGATTTGGCGGTGTGTATTTCGGCAGCAACGGCTAGCGGATCGCTCAGCACCGCTGTCGGGCATGGGCTGAAGAGGACAAGGACAAGGACGGCCACGCAATCGCTCATACGCGCATCACATGCAGATATACACGCTTGCGCGTTTGTTCGGATGTGTTGAGAGAGAGGGCAACGGGAACGGGAACGGCGAGGGCAAGGGTGAGGGTGAGAGGGGGGGGACGAGTCCGGAACAGGTGAAGGGGACGACGTGCAGTGACCGTCGTGTGCTCGGAGCGGAATGAGAGCAAGTGGCAGTCGCTGCATGCCATACTCGATGCGGCAAGGGAGTTGACGACAGGGCGAGGTGGGGAGAGCAACTTGGACGGGTAGGTGGGCGTGTGGACATGCAAGTGGTGTGGAGGAGGAGGAGGAGGAGGATCGATGAGGGGCGAGTAGGTAGGCGTGCGTGCATGCGCGTGGGCATCGCCGCAAGCAGACGTCGATCGAGCGTAGGCGGACGTACTTGTAAGGCTTTATTCATGCTAATCCCTAGTGCTGCCTCGTGTCTATTATTCGTTCGTGGTCATCGTTTACTTCTTCGGTGGGTTCTCCGGATTCCGAAGGACTACCTGGGAGCAAGAGGTACACCTACGTATACTCACTGGCTGTTTGGTCACGACTAATATCCAGACCAAGCGCTCGTGCATCATAGCTTCGCATCAATGTTCGACATGTCATGTTGGACGTCATCCGCGTCGCGTACTCGTTGCAATATCTCGGTCACCTGGACTTGTCATGGGTCTCGACCTCGTCAAGATGTCCGAGTCGCTCCTCCCGGAGTTCACCTGGCCACCCTATAGGCATTTCTTGTGCGGCAGAAACGTAAGTCTGGTAGAGGTGGAATTGAAGCTCGGTAGTGTCCGATATTGATTCCACTATGGTCACGAATCGAATAGTACTCGCTTTATTTCGGTTGTGAGAAATGTCGGTGCAAGGCTGTTTGCTGTAGCTGCGGACAATCATGATGTGCCAAGACTGAGTACAGCCACCAGAAGGAACTTGTGCCTTTCGCCCTTATAAAAAGACCACTCTTGCTGCGCCCTCGACCCCGTAGTACGCACAGACATGTCGAGATACCCAGAGGTGAGCGGAAATCTCTGTTGATTGTGAGGGTTCAACAAAGTTCAACAAACGACACGCAGGCGGACGAGGCACGATATAGCCATTATAACGATGGATACAACCCGAACCCGAACCCGTTTGATCAACACGAGCCGCAATACCCCCAGTATGGGTCCCAATATCCAGCAAGATACGAGGCAGATCAGCACGATACCAACCAGCCCTATCACCTCCCAGATCCTTTCCAGAATGCCCCAGAGGTCCAGCTGCCCGACCCATTCCAGCAGCAGCAACACCAAGAGGCCTATCCCCTCCAAGAAACATACTCTGTCCCACCAGTAAGTGTCCTTTCCACCGCATCCCGGTTATGATTACCCCAGCTCAACGTACAAGTCATATGATGGTCAGCAGTCACACACTCCTGTTCCCCGTCCGCAGTCGCAATTCGGACAAGCCTCGTATCACGGCCAAGAAGACGATATAGACGCAGGGGATATGCCACTGCTCCAGAGAGGACAGCACCACTCGCGTTCCACCTTGACCAGTGGCTACGAAGTCGTAGATGCCGACGACCTCCCACCCGAAAGCAACATCCGGTACGGAAGGATACCACAACGCGTTGCACGGCGGTACAAGACGCTCAAAAGAGTCGAGCTTTTCCATGGCAACTTCGTCCTCGACTCTGCTGTACCCTCGAAGTTGCTCGACATGTGCGCCTTGCGCAACGAACGCGAATTTACGCACATGCGGTATTCCGCGGCAACGTGCGATCCTAATGACTTCAAGGATACTGGTTTCACTTTGAGGCAGGTTCATTACGATCCGCCACGACGCACGGAATTGTTTATCGTCATGACGATGTACAACGAGGACGAGGAGTTGTTTTGCAGGTCGATGCATGGCGTCATCAAGAACATCGCTCATCTCTGTAAACGGGACCGGAGTAAGACTTGGGGAAAGGATGGGTGGAAAAAGGTCGTGGTGTGCATCGTCAGTGATGGACGTCGAAAGATCAACTCGCGGACCCTGAGTGTCATAGCTACGATGGGTGCGTATCAAGACGGAATAGCCAAGGTATGTGTGTCCGTTGGTCTTCTGGGCTCCACTAATGAGACACAAGAACATCGTGAATGGGAGACCCGTGACAGCTCACATCTACGAGTATACCACTCAGAGTAAGTCCGCACGCGTACTGCCTAGGAGATATACTGACATGATACAGTTTCTGTCACACCTTCGATGAAGATCGAGGGTGCTGAGAAGGGTGTAATTCCCGTCCAGCTTATTTTTTGCCTGAAGGAAAATAACCAGAAGAAACTTAATTCGCACCGCTGGTTCTTCAACGCTTTTGGGCCCATCCTCCAACCCAATGTCTGTGTACTGCTCGACGTTGGCACGATGCCCGGACCCACTTCCATATACCATCTCTGGAAAGCATTTGATATCAATTCCAACGTCGGTGGTGCTTGCGGAGAGATTGTGGCGCTCAAGGGCAAGTATGGACAGTACCTCTTGAATCCGCTTGTTGCAGCACAAAACTTTGAGTACAAGATGTCCAACATCCTGGATAAACCTCTGGAGAGCGTGTTTGGATATATCACCGTGCTGCCTGGTGCTTTCAGTGCATATCGGTACATCGCCCTGCAAAACGACTCCAAGGGAGAGGGTCCGTTGCACAAGTACTTTTTGGGAGAGAAGATGCATGGCGCTGACGCAGACATTTTCACTGCCAACATGTATCTTGCCGAGGATCGGGTAAGTGGCCAGCTTGTCATGATTCAATTGTTCATAGATGTGTCAGATATTATGCTGGGAGTTGGTCTCGAAGCGTGGAGGCTCATGGATCCTGCACTATGTCAAGTCAGCGTATGCTGTTACCGATGTTCCCGATCAGGTTCCAGAGTTGATATCACAACGTCGGCGTTGGCTCAACGGTTCATTCTTCGCCGCGGTCCACAGTACCTTCCATTTCCATTACATCTATCGCTCATCACATACCTTCCTTCGCAAATTTTGGATACATATCGAAATGGTCTACCAATGTTATAACTTGGTATTCTCCTGGTTCTCCCTCGTACGTCTTGTCTCTCTACTTGCTTCAATGCTTCTGGTGACACGGATCATATACAGGGCAACTATTACATTGCCTTCGTTATCCTCACGAACGCACTGGAGGACTACATATCCAGTGTGCATTACGTCAACCTGATTCTCAACTATTTTTATCTGGGCCTACTCATCACCTGTTTCCTGCTTTCCCTTGGTAATCGACCGCAGGGTGCCAAGTGGGCATACACCCTGGCTTTCGTTGGGTTCGGTTTAATTACGGTTTACATGACTGTCCGTTCCGCACTGGTATCCTATTCTGCCGAATTCTTGCTGACTTATGTTATAGGTCTCGGCGTTCCTTCTTGCCTATAAGGGTGTCGAGAGTGTTGCTCAAACAGAGGGTCGGGCCATTCAAGCCAGCGATTTCTTTACGAACGCGATTTTCCGAAACATTGTCCTCTCTCTGGCGGCTACGCTGGGACTTTATATCCTATCATCGCTATTATTCGTGCGCCCACTTTTGATTCATGATACGGCAACAATTGACAGCAGCCGTAGTTTGAACCATGGCACATGATCACCTCATTCCTTCAATATCTTTTGATGGCCCCATCATATATCGCGGTCTTGAACGTATACGCCGTGCGTTCTGTTCAGTTGTTTGCCTGAAATGTGACACTCAGGTATCTTGTCAGTTTGCCAACGTGCACGACGTCTCGTGGGGCACAAAAGGCGATAACAAGGTTTCCACTGACCTCGGAGTTGTTTCTGTCGGTAAAGGTGCGAACAAGAACGAGGTAGAGGTCGCCGTACCTACCGCGGAGACGGATATCAATGCTGCCTACGAAGACGCAATACACGTGTTGTCTACGAAACCGCCGAAAGAAGATAAGACAGTGGATCCGGCAACGCAGCAAGAGGATTACTACAAAACGTTCCGAACGAACGTAAGTCAGTGTGACTTGCATTGTTGGGTACATGGTTGATTCTTTGATGCTGGTTGTAGGTGTTGATGGTTTGGACGTTGAGCAATGTTTGTTTTTCATTTCTTGCGTGTGGCGGGCATCGTTTGCTGACGGATCCGTGTAGGCTCTACTAGCCGCCGTTGTCGTGTAAGGGTTGTATTTTGCTGCTATTTGCATGAGCTCATCGTCGTGTGTGATCTAGTTCTGCGACACCCAAGGCAGGGAGCGGTGGCGCATCGACAGCGGTGAACGGTTACATGTCCTTTATCTTGTTCTCCGTCGCAGGACTAGCATGTAAGAGATCGTGCCTATCATCGTTGAAGAGTATTGAAAACCCCCACAGTCATCCGTTTCCTTGGCTCGGCTGCTTATTTGCTTGTGCGTCTGTTTGCAGGAGAGTAAGCCACTGCATGCGGAGGTGTGTTATAGCGCAGTTTCGGACTAGTAACACTATGGACGATATTGATTGAGCTACTTGTTACCCATTGAAGTATCTAATGTACAACTTTCTTGATGGTTAGTGTCCGCTATGAAATGGTAGAAGTACTGCCCTGTTTGGAAAGACAAACCAACTTGATCTACAGATGCGCGGCAGCCCGCGCCGCGTGTAATAAATGTCAATGAGATTTGCTTTTGTACTTACTTCGACCTTTGTTACTGAACGCGACGAGCACGTATGGCATTTGGACAGCAGGGGATTTCCCCGGGTCCGACTTGGGCCATTCTTTCTAGTATGTGTCATCGAAAACTCGGCTGCCTTCAACTTTGCTCAATCCATCTTCATTTAATACTATCATCATATCACAGATCCCGCATCCAGCAGCCCCCCCGCGACACAAACAAGCTTTCATTATTCAGACGTCGACATCGACCCCAACGACGTGTTCATGGGCGACGACGAAGCAGAACACGAGTCAGAGCCTCGCGGCGTCCGACCTCCTATTTCGAAACGCAAGGCGCCGACAGACGGGGCGTCGCCAGTCACGCGCAGACCTCAAAAGACGCCACGGTTAGATCTGGGAGGGGGAGCGAGCGGGAGCGGGAGCGTAAACGCAGGTTTTGCTTCTGCTTCTGGTTCCCGTCTGCCGCCGTCCTCGTCCTCGCCGTTGAGTGGCGCCGCGCGCCATCGCCATGTGGCTCCCTCGTTGACGCAGCCTGCCCCACAAAAGCAACCTTTTTCCTCCCCAACACGCAGAGGGCCACCGCCAGCTGAGAGCCCGGATGGGAGCGGCGGGACGTCTACATCGGAGTTCCTGAGGACAATTTCGCAGACTGTTCGGAAGATTTCTGCACGAGAAAAGGAAAAGGAAAAGGAAAAGAGAGAAAGAGCGGAAAGGGGTCGAAGAGCAGACGCGATGACGGCGCGCAAGCACACAGTGCAGCCAACGAACGTGCGCAAAGTGACGATGGGGAATTTGTTGAAGAAGGCGCAAGAAACGAGTGCGTCTCTGTTTACCTTTTTTTTCTTTTTGATTTTCTCGTTGATTGTGTTCGCGTGATCCTCTCATCACCTGCTCGGCTGGCCACCCTATCTCGTGTCTATCCATGGGCATACAGGTGCTCCGAACGACGCATCGCGCAATTGGACGCGTCGCAAACCCAAGTACAAACGTATGTCCTCTCATTTAGATCCAAACACGTCCAAACCTCCCGTACTCTATAGAAAAACGCACCAATTTTGATCTAGAAACTGCATGCAGCCGTCCTCTAGACAAGGCCAGAGAACGAGTGGCAGATATCGAACTGACTGACTCGAGCGACTCGACCTCTCTTCGCCCCGCTCAACCACCACCATCCAAAACGCGCATCGATCCCCGACCTAGTGCTTCGGCGAACCAAGACGATCCAATCGTTCTCACGAGCGGTTCCGATGACTATGCCGTCCCAATGACGCAGAAGCCAAAGAGAGCGACGCAGGGGAGGGCAAACCGGCCGCGGGCGCCGCCTCCCGCGGATGCCGAGGTCATTTCACTTTCGGATAGCGACGATGAAGCGGGCCCTGGGTCGAACCGTGTAGCTGCGCCGCCTCCGAAGCCAGGCACGAATCGGGAGGTTCTGCCGTCGCGTCCGTCTGCTCAGGAGGCGCCACCACCTCTCTCTAGACCTAAAACAGTACCGACGACAGTACCGCCAACCGTGCCTGGACGTGCAAGAGTACCAGCTCCAGCTCCAGCTCCAGCTCCAGCACAGGCAACAACTACAGTTTCTATTCCTACTGGTGTGCCTACATCGACTCGTCCACAGCTCCCCGACCCATCACCGAGTCCACCTCCTTCCTACGATCCACACCCCGACGGCCTTGACCATTCATTCGATTTCGATGCTGGTGGCGATGACGGCAACCAGAATGGCCCTTGGGATGATCTTGACATTGCGCCTTCGTTGGCAACGTTACCAGTGTCAGTTCTGTCAGGTTCCAAGGCTAATCATGGTGGGGATGCGGACATGAGCGCTCCAGAGAGAGGCGAGGATGCGGTGGGGCATGATGCTTTGTTCGATTCGTACGTGAACACGGATCAGTTGGGAGGAGAGACAGACCAGATGGAAATGGGCGACAATGCACTTTCCGGCGGACGCAGGAATGGTGCTGAGGGGACAGTGAGGACGGTAGAGAGTGTGGTGGCGGGTGATGTGGACGCGTCTATGCGCGCGGATTTGCCGAACAAGGACCGTACAAACGTTGGCGGTGATGACAACGTACGCATGCAACTCGAAGAAGGCGAGGTGGCCCCACGCCCTACGCTCAGCCCGGGGACGCCAGAAAGCGGAGAAATCGAGGAGAGACGTCGTGAGGCGGGTGAGGGTGGCGAGCGAGTTGCTTCGATTGTGCGTCCGAGCACGTCTCAGCCTGTGGTGGCGAAGCCGCAATTCGTCTTATCAGATTTGATGCTCTTGGCCGAGCCGTCAACAGGCCCGCATTCAACCGCATCGCAGCCACTTGCGCGCCCAAGGACCCTAGTGATGCCGGACATCTCGTCGTACAAAGGAAAACGATTCAAACGCCCGCTTGGGCCGGAAGCAGGGGAGAACTCTTTCTTTTCACGAGCATTGAATGGGGTCGCGCGGTCCTCTGGTAAACAGCCCGTGAATGTGGAGGAGAGGCAGAAGGCAGGGGAGAAAAGCGCGTCTGACGGTGTATCTGCGGCCGCGAAGGCATTCTCAACCGTTGGCGAGGACCACGATGGGGACGTTCCTATGCAGGACGATATTGCTGCGTCAATGGCGTCCAGGGCGGTCGTTCCGACCCCACTGTCATTGCAACAACCAACAGAACCGGTGGTGGCCAATACATCGGGTGGGTCTTCGACAACGCATATTCGCCTTTCGACCAGCACTGCTGGAAATGAAGATCCACCACCACCACCGTCCACTCAGCCCGCTCCATCATTCGTACAAGCGACGCCGATTCGACCCCCTCCGGCAACTCAGCCCGTCTCTGGCTCGTCCGCTCGTCCATTCATCGCGCCTCCACGTGTCCCTCGCCCGAGCGCCCCCATGTCTCTCATCGACGTGCTCAACGAGGTGCGTCAGGAACAACTGCAAGCGGTAAAGGACAAGCAGGAAATTGCTCGAGAGCATAGTACGGCCGATCATGCAGGTACGTCGTCCAGACGATACCGTCTGACTCTGACGTAGGATCTCGTGTTGATTTTTCAGCCGAGCACGCCGCGCCCGCACAGAGCGCGAATCAAGGAGACAAGGAGATGCGCACACCAATCCGACAGGCGTCTTCACAATCGCATACAGAGGCACAAGCACTGACGCGGACACCGAGTTTGAACAACATTCGGGCACTGTTGGCGAAGCGGAACGTGTCTGCGAGTCAGCCTGCTCGGCTTACGACTGTGTCCAACGGCGATACTGATCGTCATGCGATGACGCGCGTGCCGCCCGTCGGGAATGGCAAGGATCCCAGCCAGTCTTCGTCGCCTTCCGAGGGGACGCGCGACAAGCATGGTGCGTGCAGCACGCCAACCCCGACGACGGTGTCTGCGTCTGGCTCGGGCTCGAGTACGTCCTCGCGCGACCCGAGGGCGAGAAGACAAACCGTGTCGTTGATGCCGTTCGAAGCATTCATTTCTCCAGTGCGGTCACAGCTTCAGAACCACGAAGACGGAGGACAGCGAGAGGATTATG
>JBBPOR010000395.1:0-23886 GCA_038091555.1 Leccinum sublutescens | reverse complement strand
GCAGGAACTGACACAATACCCAATAATACAACTCAGTGTACTATCATATTGTTCAGCCCCATGGACTAGCGGTTTTGCGTCCGCGTCCGATTTGAGGTTCAATGTTCGATCCTGCAATAATGCAAATATTTTTCTATTATAACTTGGGCAAAAGCGCAGAAAATAAACAAAGCCTTGCGAGGCCTTGCGAGACAAGCGCATAGCTTGAAAGACCTAGCAAGATCATGGTAATCTAGCAAGGTCTTGCGAGACGTGATCGTGATCTTGCAAGACCTAGCAAGGTCGTGGTAACCTGGCAAGGCCTCGCAAGGCCTCGCCAGATTTAGGACTTTTCGCTGATGACGCACTGCATCATGAGGTCATCAGCACAGCCTTCGACGTCTTTGATTGACCCACACTACTGTGCGCTGACATCACGCGGAGTCGTCACACCCGAGGACTACATATGCTAGTTCCATCAAACGTAAAATTAGATTGAAATCGAAAGCAAGGTAAGTATTAGACGACGGACAAGACTGCATGCAACCGTAATAATAGCACGCTGTGTAAGGAACGATCAAAGCAAGTACACATGTATCCAAAGTAAACAACGACTCGATAACAAGCACGTCTCCCTAATATAAAAGTTATAGATCCACAAGAATTAGCAGTAAACGAAACACTCGAAACATGAATCAAAAGAAAAAGAACATTACACGACACCCAGAACGACAGTCGCTCTCAAACTGAGCTGCTTGGGTGCAGGCACAGGAGTCTTGATAGGCTGCCCATCCGCACCGATCTCGTCCACCTCTTCCGATCGCAACGAACTCGACTTCCAGCCCCAACTCTGGCTGACGGAGAACACGTCTGGCACGCTCGTGAACCGCGTGATCGAGGACCCCGTTGTACTGGCGCACGAGACGCAAAAGTAGGCGGACACGGACGAACGTGGATCTCGGTAGGGCTGGACGGGAGCGATAGGAGGAGCTGTTGCCGGGACCGTGTTCCTGGTCGATTGGTAGGAGGTGGAGAGATTCGCCGAGGTTGGCGGGGAAGAGCCGGGGGTTGCACTTCTTTGAAGGGGATGGAACGAAGGGGATCGATGGACAGTGGGTGACGAGACAGAGGAAGGGATCTGCTGTGGAAGCGAGGGTACTCTACTATGGCCTCGAGTGCCGGTTTCCACCGGTGCAGAGGGCGCAGGAATGGGATCGATATTGGATTGTCTGTGGAGATAAATACCCAGCTGGGTCCCTTTCTTGCGCGCAACTTGAACGTAAACGTTGAACAAGTTACCCGCGTACCATATAGTGTGCGAGTGTAACCGGGACTTCTCTTTGAGCGAATCAATGTCCCAAAACTCGACCGCAAAGCGACAGGGAGGATATGGTGACCAGCGAGCCTTGCCTGTTGCGTCGCTGGCGACACAGTCGGCCGCAGTCTTTCGTTCTGCTTTGAGACCGAAAAAGTTTGTCTCAGACGTTGGAGCACGCGTTGGAGACTTGCGATCTGTCAACAGAGCGGGCAGGTCAAATAACTGATCCATGGATGCACCTTCGATGCCGCTGCTGTCACCGATGCGTAGCGACGAATCCTGCGTTACTGGGTAGTAAATCCTGTCCTTTTCGTTGGCACTAAACTGTTCCTTGGGTGAGTCTGAGAGTCGTGAAAGAATCCCGGCCGTCGAAGTGCAGAAACCCAGTTCATGATCGCGCGGCGGCGGTGGGGAAGAGGTCGGCGAGGAGTTATTTCTGGGTTTGGAGGAGATATGAGAGCGTAGCAATGACTGTGTCCAATGAGCTTCTTGCAAAACAGATATAGGAACGAAGGGTCGGCCAGTCGTCGGAGAAATGTCCTGTGAGATTGCAATAATATCGTCGACCAGCTGTCAGAATGTGTCAGAGAGAAGGATGCAGGACATGTGACGGGAATGACGCTACCATATTCGCGTAATAGATACCATCGCGAAACATGATCTCCCAGTCCTTCTCTTCGTCTTCGTTGATTCCCTGGGTTCTTCGAAGCTCGACGACGGAGCGAGCCAGGTCATATCGCTCACGCTCTCCCTTTACGAACAGAGCATCGGATGAAACGAGTTCGCGTATCCAGGTGGAGGAGAGTCCACCTCTTGCCCATATCAGGGGGATGCGGTGAGGAGAGGGGTGGGAGTCGTCTGTGGATGGCCGAGAAGGTAACGTGTCTGCGCGGCGGCGGCTGGCCATGGGCTGTGCTGGGATTGCCAGGGGCAAGTCTCTCACGCGGGGTGCTCTTTCCTCGTGGGTGAGTATGTCTGGGGCCCACCTTGAAAGCCAACACGCGGCGGCCTCGCCTATCTTGTCCGAGAGTGCGCCATAATTATAGGTGGGAGAGAATCTGTCGGGGTGTGAGGATTCAGATCCCGAGTCAGATTCAGCTGGATCCTCCTTTTGCACATCGAGATCATGCAGTTTGTCAGCGAGGAGATCGTGGGATTCCAAGGAGGGAGGAGAAGAGGGTTCGAGGATCTCTGCAATGTGTTCGAGGCCAACGGCTGCGTCAGGATCCTGATCTGTAGGAAAGTCGACAGGGGAGCCTGTTGCGAATTGGAGGTACTGCACGACGGTGTAAGGACCGACGGTGCTGATGATATAAGAGAGGGCCTGCGATGCGAGAGAGGGGATGGAGAGGTAGACAGAGGTTGCGAGGAGGGACAGAAGGAAGGAGGGAGTTGCAGGGTGGTGTGTACGTGGTATCTCTGAAGGCGGTGGGGGACCAGGGAAGGAAGGAGTGAGGGGATGGAGGGTAGTTGGAATGAGTGTGGGGGAGACGTGGAGAGGAGGACCACCGCCGTAAAGTCGTGCGATGCATATCCTAGGCGAGATGAGAGCGAGGGAAAGAGAAATAAAGATGGACGTACTCGAATGCTATCGAAGGATGAGACGATGAATATTAATGAAGCAGACATTAAAGAGAGAAGGCACACCTGGACGTGTTATGTTGGGGTCATCGAATGCGATATCGACGTGCTGGATGCCAGGCGAGCCCGTAGACTCGAGAAACCCGGCAGTGAAGAGAGAACTAAAGAATCCCTGGGGTAGATATGAAACGTGAGTGGGGACAGGGGCGAGCTTGAAGACTCTGACGTACGGATTGGATGAGCACAATTCTGTGTAGCTTGTATCTTGCAGCCCAGTTCGACGCTGCTTTGACGTCGAGGACGACATCTGGAGTGCGAGCGTGTACGAGAGATGCGTAAATGTGTTGTTGAAGATGTGCTGGGGACAGAGGCGGGGAGGACATGGAAGTCCGAGTTAGTAGTGCACTGGTTCTTCTATCATGACAACCGCCTCTAGGTTTTCAGTCCTCTCAGCTTCTTCGCTCTCATCCGCAGAACATCTCTCACCCACTTCCTCCTCCTCACCCCGTTTCTCACTCTCCTCAGCTCCATCCATCGCTACCACCCTCGCTACAAATAGACCCGCTAACCGTC
Organism: Leccinum sublutescens; assembly: GCA_038091555.1. Lineage (NCBI taxonomy): Eukaryota > Fungi > Basidiomycota > Agaricomycetes > Boletales > Boletaceae > Leccinum > Leccinum sublutescens. The sequence continues at coordinate 20,435 of JBBPOR010000395.1, read as the reverse complement.
CAAACATCTATGATCGCCCCATCAACAAGTCACGCACAGCAGAGATATCCGCATCTGCATATGCCTTTCTCTTCTCCGAGGTCGTCCAGTACACCCAGAAGCGCGTCGGTGGCATAAACGACCTCGAGCGCAGGCTCAACACCCTCGGATACCGGGTCGGCACACGAGTCCTCGAGCTCATGGTCTGGCGCGCAGAATCCTCCTCAAAGACACCCAAGCGCGAGATCCGCTTCCTCCCTGCCCTCATGTCCATCCATACTCAGGTGTGGCGCGCCGTCTTTGGTAGACCCGCCGATGCGATCGAGAAGAGCGTCGAGAACCAAGACGAATGCGCGTCTGTCTCCCTCGCCTTTGCCGCTCTCTGACGTCCCGCACAGACATGATCATCGACAACGATCCTCTCCTAGAACGTCACATATCCGTCCCGAGGGATCTCTCCACCCTCAGCTGCTCCTCATTTACTGCGGGCATCGTCGAAGCCGTCCTCGATGGTCTCGGTCTCGTAAGCATCTTCCTCTTTTCACGTGCGTTCCCCTCATCCCCCACAGCCCGCCAGGGTGACGGCCCACAGCACCCCCACCCAGCAGTATCCATCCCGCACCACCATACTCATCAAGCTGGAGCAGTCTGTGTTGGAGCGAGAACAATTACTCAAGTAGCCGTAGTGTTATCGCACTGTCGTAAACCTCCTTTGCCTCAGATTCTACAGCCACATGCTTCCCTTGTTTACAAGCTTCGAGTTGGAATTTACGATGAAACAGAAGCTCTTTCGAAAGTATATCATCACATTCGAGAGGGCATATTCATACAGAAAATGGCTAGGGCATGAGACGGGTAATGCCCATGACAGTATGCATTACCAGCAAGAAGGGATAAAAAAAGATCAGAGAGTGCATCAAGTGACCAGGGGAAGCCGCAATACAAGTGTCGCGTGTGGACTGTGTGGTCCAGAACAGGCAGAGGCAAGAACACCAATGACGCCAGACGAGTTGAGTTTTGGGGGTTTCATTAGTCCTTTGGGCGGGTGAAACTCTTCGCGCTTGACGTGGGTAGCTCGAGTCGATGATTCGCTGCTCTTTCGGCCGAGAGCCTTCGTTGGCCCAGGGCGTGTCATTAGTCGACACGCCAAGGTCATTTGTCTTCATTCGTCGTTCCAAGTCTTTGCCTCTTATTGCGAAAGGGGAAGGGGACGTCCAGAGTCGGGCAGTGAAGGCTTCACACTTACTGCTCGGAAAAGTTTGGATAGCCGGGTATGATGGTGGACAACCTGTCACAAGGTAGGATAGCCTGAGACTTTGCATTCGCTGAGAGCGATCGGACCAACAAGGGACGGATGGGACGGCCAGTGTATGAGCTCCGGTCGGTGCACGTCGTGCCAATCAATATCCTCGAGCAGGCCTTGGCACAATGAAAGCACTTTCATGACGAAATGGCTTGGTGCGCCCAGAATCGATGACGTCCCCGTTCCCGTTACAGACTGCTTAGGGGTCAGACACATTGATCCCGATCCCACGCAAGGTACGCCGTCAATTCGGAGCCATATCCAGACGGAGATGTTGCCTTGCACCCAGCACGACGCGGCAGAGAGCTAAAGTTGGCACGCCTCTCGACGACATTCGTTCTCATGCGACATGCGGGTGCTCAAGCCTATCCAAAGCACGCTCGCCTTCTATGCAAGCGAACGGTGTTCCATTGCCTGCAGTGTTCCCAGCGTTGGCCCTTGTGATGAAGACCTCATTCGCGTGGTATTGAAGAGCTCAAAGAACATCACCTCTGCGATAGCTTGTGCCAAGAACGAGCGGGACCTCAAGTACGGAGTCAAAATCTTGATGGGGCTTTGATGGTCGTGGATGGGAGAAAGCTGGAATTGGAACTTTGGGTCGGAGCTCTTTCATCCAAGTCGCCAAGCGATTGAGAGATCCGTGACTTGAACCAAGCCTCGCATTTCTAGAAAGTGCCAACACCAACCTCAGGAACTACAGCGAACTGCGTCTGGATTGAGGGCGAGAATTATCAGTGAAGACCTTCCAATCGTTCCCGCCTGTTACTATTTTTTCAACTACCAACCGTGAGCGTGGCGGAAACGCACGGTCAGGAGACTTCTGGTATGGAAACGTGACGATACAATCTCCCGGGCCCCTTCCCTTACATGCGCTGCTATCACATCGGTAGCTAATCACCTACTAATTCCTTGAGGTCGCCAGGATTGCCATCCTAGTAGTAAGATCCAATCTTTAGGAGGACTACCATCCGGCAGTCATGGTCGACATACACGGCATCACCGTCACCCCTCCCCTCGTCAACACCGCATGTCCGTGGGCCTCGGACGAGCACCAGCTCGCAGCCTTGCTCGACTGCCCTTACACCGGCGCAGTGACTACCCGGACTGCCACCCTCGCAGGCTTCGATGAAGATGCCTCTCACACGGTAATCACCCCGCACCTCCTTCCTCCGAACCCACCCGCTGACTCCCCCGAAGGTCGCCTTCTTCGATAACAGCCTCTCCTCCCTCAACTCGTACGGCTACTCCCCTTACCCCCTCCACACTTACGTCGGCCCAAACGGATGGCTCCGCACCCTCCTCACCCGCACCCCCAGCTCCTCCAAACCCTTCATCGTCAGCATCACCTCATCCGACCCGACCGACCTCTCCCTAATGCTCGATGCCATTCAAGACCTCCGCACCGCCCAGCCCGGCTGGTCCACCCGCATCGCCATCGAGCTCAACGCCAGCTGTCCCAACATCCCCACCCGTCCCCCACCGTCGTACGACCCCGATCTCGCCGCATCCCTCGGCCCACTCCTCAACGTGCTCGCTGAACGCTTCTGGGCAGACAGGAGCCTCGCGATCGGGATCAAGCTTCCTCCCTACGTCATCGCGAACCAGATCGCAGGCGTCGTGCAAATCCTCGGGGCCTACTCGCGCGTCGACACTGTATCGGGGACGTCGGCGAACCCGTTTGCGTTCTTGACGTGCACCAACACGCTCGGAAATTGTCTCGCGTTTGCGGACCAGGTACAAGGAGGAGGAAGAGGAAACTTGGACGCGTTCGCATTGCCACCAGGCCTGGGGGGTCTCGCCGGGGAAGCGATACACGCCCTGTCGCTCGGGAACGTGCACATGTTCTCGAAGCTGTTGGCAGAGTCGGACGATCCCGCGCTACGGCAGATCGTCATCATCGGTGCAGGCGGCGTTACCACCCCAGAGGCGGTCGAGCGCATGCATCGCGCTGGTGCACAGGTCGTCGGGTGTGCGACGCTCTTGGGAAACATGGGCGTGGCAGCGTTCGAACATCTCGCTCGACGGTCGAGCGCAGCATCGTAGATTCAGCTTTGGAATGTACTAGAGGATACAATGGCAAAGAAAAAAAAAATACAGGGAAGACGTTTGGTGCCCACGTTAGATGATTATGTAGCTGGGTATAACAAAAGACAAACACGTTAAGTGAATGAATAAATTCAGATTGGATCGTCCAGCTAGTGATAGAACGAGAAGTCGTCTGACTGATTCCACGAAAAAAGAGCAAAGTCCGCCGTCGGGATGGAGGAGTGTGCTAGTTCGATGTGATTGTTCTGCACAAAGTCCATGACGCGTCGATCTGGAGAAGGGATGGATCGCGGGCAAGGCATACCACTGGACGCGTCGAGCTGATAGTACTGATAAGACGGAGGCGCGAACAAGTCATCGAAGGCGCCAGAGTAAAACGGGTCGAGCTGTGGCTGTGGTGGCTCAACGTTGGGCACATTTGCGACGCACTGCAAGGACAAGTCAGAATCGATCCGAGCATCATATCGTTCCAGAGAACTCACCTGAGGGAACACGTCCTCGTCACACGACGCCGTCTTGGTCGGCGGCAACAACGGACTGAGAAACGGGGGGACGTCCGCAGACACCTCCGTCGCGTCTTTGAACGCCAGATCAAGGCGTGTCTTGCATTCGCCAGCGGGCTCCACCACCACTGGGATGGTCTTCTGCTCCTCGTCAAACTTCTTGATAGCGCTCTCCAGCTCGGACCCATGCTTGCCCGACATGACGAGCTCAGCGAGGGTCTCGCACCGCTTGACGTCCCCCGTCCCATTCCTGCGCACGTTACGCTTGACGGGACGGCTCGCCCTGCACACAGGGCTGAAGCGGTAGTTGGGATAGCGCGCGGCGTGCGCGGCTTTTTCAGCGGCGGCCTTGTCGCGCCAGACCTTCTTCTCGGTGTCAGAGAGACGGTGCCAGCAGTGCGCGATGACGCGCGTGATGTGGCGGTTGTCGTGCTCGACGTTGGAGCTGATCTTTTGGGCGGCGGCGAAGGCGGAGCGGAAGAGCATGAACGCGTTGCGGGGGCGGGGGATGTGATCGGGGTTTTTGTTGCGCGGGGAGGAGCGCGAGGGGGGCACGGGCATGGCTGCGAGGGTTGCAACGGACGGCAGACCGGGAGGGAGGATGTCTGAGGTGAGAGAGGGTGAGGAGGAGGAGTCTGAGGGGGCGGGTGACTCAAAGGCATGGACGAGGACCTCGTCAAAGAGAGGCCAGTTGTCGTCGTTTGGGACGAGAGAGGTAAAGTCTGGGGAGAACATTTCGGTGAGACGCGCGCCGAGTTGATGTTGCGAGGTCGCCCTTTTATCTTGTCTCGCTCCGTCATATCCGCCCTTCTCGATCGTCACATCGAGGCAGACATGCCCTCGCTGAAATCACATCACTTGCCTAATTTGGTCATGTTCGGCATCTTGCGCCTCCACGTTGTTCGGAACTACCCGAGTTGTCATACTATACACACAGCCGCGCTGCCTTAATCAATTCCATCATCCGCCCCAACGCAATCAACCCGAAACTCTGCGGCCCGTACGACCCGGGCTCCTCTTTCAACGTCCTCTCCGCTGCGCACCATCCAGCCCATGCACGTCGGAACGTCTCTGCAACCTGTCGCGCCTCCCGATAGTAGTCATCATCGTCTTCCTCCTCCTCTTCGTCCCACTCCATGTGGGAGTATTCGTCCTCCCCCAACTGCGACTCTTCGTGGGTCGCCGTCTTACTCGCACGCATCTCCATTCGAACAGCACGCACAAGCTGGTGCGTCTGTACCACATATCATCAGACTCAACCCCGCGTGTTCCGCGAAACACACCCACCTGCAAGTTCATAGAACCAACGGCCTCCCGTCGCCGATGGTGGTCCGACCAATTCGCCATGATCGTCCCGCTCACCAGCTCAGATTCGGACACCCAAATGTCCTTGTTCTTCGATATCGTATGCGTCGTCGCAATCGTAAACAGTTGATGGCAATAGTCCTCTAACAGATACTCCATCTCTTCTTGCAACTCTGCAGAGGGCGCTTCAAGACTCAGCCCGAGCCCATACAACCCCACTTGGCTAAGAGCACGTTCGATGATGTGTCCTCCGGATGGCGGCTCAGACTCGTTCCAATCTCCTGGCATCCAGTCCTTGACCGGGACCCGGCGGAACAGCTGTCCCAACATCTTTACACTTGGGTACCACATGTCTGAGCTCAAGTCGGACCCCTCACGCGCCAGAAAATCAGGCCTGGTCCGGTTCCGGTTCTTGGGCAAATCCTGGAACGTGACCGGCGTCCCCGTCTTCTGGAAATCGACAGCTTGTGAGGCAAGCTCAGCCAGTTTCAGGCATTCGTTACAAGAGGGCCCGGCGTCTCTTTCGAGATCAGAGAATCGAAGATGGGAAATTGCAATGTGCCCGACGAGGTCTGCCTCGATCTGAGTTGCCGTCAACGTGGGGATATCGAGACACGTCCCGTCGTCCACTCACGTAGTTGAAGATAAAATCCACCACGTCCTCGATTCCGCAGGGGTGCGCGGTCTGCTTGATCGGTAGCGACACGTATTCTCCCGGGGTCTTATTCAGGGTGAAAATGAGTTTCGGCTACGGGGCTCTAGGCTCAGCACAACAAAGCAACAGGCGTGACCAGAAAAGGAAAGACACTGACATCAGTGATGATATTGAAATCATCTCCGTCCAGGTCCCCTCCTCCGAGGCATGACGAGAGCGATCGGTTTCCCCTGCCAACAATCAGACAATGTTAGCCGACCCGGACCCTCCTTCACTCACCTGCACGAGAATACGACGACGTTGGTTAGGTGCTTCAGCTCGTCCCTCCTTACCGCCTTCACCACCTGTACGTCCCCAGGGTGTATCTGGGGGCTCCGCGTAATCGCGACCTCGCCCGTGATCTCCTCGTATATCTTGCGCTTATCGTCATAAACCGTAGCGTAAATCTCACCCTCCGCTAGGCAATCCCATTCGTCCGACACCCCAAGCAACGTATACGATCCAGGAACGGCAATGTGCGCCCGGTACTTGAGCTCGCGCAAAATATGCGTCTCCCCGCAGTGCAGCGTGTTGGAAATCAGGTCGCTGTTCAAGCTGTCCTCCGTCCCGTCGTGTATCCTGACTTGCAATATTTCGTGTATGTTCCGGAGCAGCGACGGCAGGTGGAACGACGAGCCCAACCCATGCTGCTGAAGCACCTTGGCCGCGTCCAGGAACGCGTGCCGAACCGACTGTGCCTCCTTGATCGAGCGGTCTTGCAATTCCAAAATCCGCTCCTTGCTCGACCCGAGGAATTCCATGAGCACGATCAACGGCCGGTTCAGAAACATCGCCTTGGGTCGGAGCGACGTCGACTGGATATCGAACGTGCGGTTGTCGGGCGCTTCAAACTTGATCTGGGACGGGCGGAGACAGACGACGCGTCCTTCGAGCCTCGGGTCTTGCACGACCATGCCCTTGGCGCCGCCGAGACGGAACTGGTAGGCCGAGGGTACCCGGCCCCGCGCAGGGCGTTTCTTGGTCTTCTGGTTCGCTCTCCATATCGCGGTCGCGAGCTCCACCGAGATGGGGCTGCACCCGTCCGTCATCATTTTCCTCATTGGGGATTCGATGTCGGGGATCGTCCTGATTTCGTTTGGCTTCAGCGTGATCGACGGATCGGTGGCCGAGAACGCCTGAGACCAGCGTGCCCCGAGTCGGGCGGGTTGGTATAACAAACGCGAAAAGTCGCCCTGTGTAGGGAGAGGGGAAAACATAGGAACAACGTTAGCGCGATCGACTTGAGCATGTAGGACGCGAGAACTGTATTACGAGGCTTTCCCTGATCGTCTGCGCGTCCATATATAGCCCTTGTTCGTCGTAAAACGGCGTCACGAACCAGAGCGAATGTTCTTTGAGTCCGCTCATAGAATACCCCAGCATCTGATAGTGTCTTCCTGCGACCACGCAGCCGTTGAGCAACACGGGACGATACCGTTTCGAGAGCAGTTCCGTGATGGACGTGTCCAAGTCCCGTCGAAGTTTGGACCGATCTTCGTCTTGAAAGGTCACGCGCAGGAAGCATTCGTTATGCTTGAACCGGCGGAGGACGCTGTTGGACTGATCTGCGGTCGGTCCTTCGAGGATGTGGCGCGTCGGCGTGAGGATGAGGTGATAGGTGTACGAGACGGCCGGGCTGACGAGCGCGGGCACGAGTCGACCCATTGGGAGCTCCTGGTATTCGAGGTAGCACTTGGTCGCGTGCGCGAGACGACCATCGAGCGTCGCCGGCGCACCGCGATTGCGCTTCGAGCGACGTCCGCGTCCAGCCTTCTTCTTCTTATCTGTCCCATCCCCCTCTTCCAAAGAGCGGATAAACCACTCAAAGATCGGGACGGCCGCGTCTCCATGGACTTCACAGAGCTGAACGAGGGCGTCTTGCAAGCCCAACGCGTCAAACCGACTGATCGTCCAGTTCGTGATGGCCTTTTCTATTTCGAACGCGAGCTCGAACGGGAACGTGCCGAGATACTCGTCAAAATCGGGATGTGAGACGTTGATGTGCTCCAGGTTGTCGTGGATGTGGATGGGAGTCGTCTTGTGGGACAGATGGACGTGGAACCGGGAATGAGCTGCATACATGAACGCGTCCTTGTCAGCTTGATCGACGAACGTGCAGGCTAGGCTGAAGCAGCCCTCGGGCATCTGCACTTCGGGGACAAGCCCCTGCGCGCGCCGAGAGTCAGTGCGATCGTTGAGGAAGTTCGTAGTAATCTCCGTAGCAAAGTACGGAAACGAGTTGGCTCGGATGAACAGGGTGGGCTCTTCCTCGACAGAGCTGTCGATGATGGCCTCGATGGTCCCCTTGTGCACAGGATACGAGGCGGTCGTGACAGAGGGTAGTGCGCCGAGGTCAGAGATCATGAGAGAGACGAATGAGGACAAGTCGTCGTCAACGTCGTCGGAAGGGCGACTTTGCTTGCGAAGTGTAAAGCGTATCTGGCGACGATCGAAGTCGCAAGCAATGTCAGCCGATCCGTCGACGAAAAGTTCAGTCGAAAAGGATCCGTCTGGGAGGAACCGACCAAATGCATACGTCGCAAGCTCGTAAGGTCTTCCCGCGCGAATTCGGTCCTCCCTCTCTCGCTGGAGTTGTCTGGGGTCCCTCCATGGCCTGGAGTTCAATATCAAGACTCTATCCGCGTTCAAAGGGTGTCTGCTCTTGCAGAACAACACCCTAGTACCTTTGATCAACACGCCGGCTGAACTGCCGGTCATGGTACCGTAGGCGAGGAGGAAGGTGCGTCCCATGAGCTCGTTCGGAAGGGAGAGAATGCCTTGCTTTCCGCGTGCGTTGGGTTTCTTGAAGAGGACGACCTCGAAGTTGAGCACCGGGTCGAGCGGAAAGGGCGCCTTGTGCAGGATCTTCGCGAGCTCAACCTTGACGTCGTCCTCGGAGGCCGCTTGGGCTACTCCGCGCATGAATATGTCCATTATCTAGCTGTGTCGTTCAAGGGTGCAAAAAATCGATCCGGGAGAGCGACTGCTCACCGAATATCGTTGTGACAGATCCGTGAAGCGAGAGACCCGTGTCTGATGGACTTATAAACGATCAGACAAGTCCAAGATTGCTTATCGATGCGAATCGATAACGGCCAAACTTGTCAAGCATGACAACCGCGTGAATTATGTAGATTGTGCGGTGCATCAAGTGCGGCGATCTGTGATCATTATTAGTCTACACGACGACGTTTATCCCTGTACTTGTCTCGATTGTAATCCACAGCTGAACGTTTATCTCGATGCGGTGAGCGAGACCGCGAACGTGGGCGTAGTTTGCTTCCCCCTCTTCTCCCCCATCCTTCATCACGCTCGTTATCTAGGCGCCGCGGCTTTTCCCAGTTGGGCAACCGACGATCTCCTGTATCCCCCCTGTCACGCCACGAGTCCCGTCCACCCTGCCTGCTCGCCACCGCACCCTGAGTCCCCGATGCTCGTGCAGGAGGAAGACCGGTGTTTTGAGGGCAATCTACACAGTACTGAGCAAGAGGACAGGTACAACAACGCACGTCTTACCTTTTTTGAGATGCGGCCCGCCGCACAAGAAGCAACCCCCACCTTCCGTAGAACGGCCACCTGACTTGACTGATCCCGAGCCGCCAAATCCGCCGTTTCCCGCTGTAGTATCTTGGTCCAAAAGGTGCGTGTATTTAGTCCGGCTGCGCTTCCCAAAGTTCTTGACCTGCATCACTTTGGGTAAAACTGATACATCGATTGTGGATTGTGTCGCTTCTGTGTAGTCGTGCTTCTTGAGTATCTCGTCATCCTGTGGAAGCATCGATCACTATTGACAGCATTTCATATTTTCGCCGGTTACCCACCTGATGGAAGGCCCCTTTATGCCAGTACTTTTGGAGGAACTTTTGTTGGCCCTTGGGTTTCTCATCTCTAAGTTTGCTAGCATGTTCTAGATCCTCCTTCAATCGCTGTTCCTCGGGGAGTGCGCGTCTCCGTTCGATTTCCTCTCGTTCTTCCACGCGCCGGAGTTCTTCCTCTTTCTCCTTTTTGATTCTCGCGAGCTCTCTCAAACGCCATGCCTCAAACTCTCCTTCGGGGTCGAGCCCGTCAATATCATCGATGTCCGGAATCATTTCCTCCTTCTCCTCTACTCGATTTGTGAGTGTCCGAGCGTTCAACGTGAGCACAAGGGACGTACTCTCCGCCAGCTCTCTTCTGATGCTCTCGGCGACCAGATCATGACTTTCCTTCTTCCGCTGCTCGGCAGCAAGCTCCCTCTGCCGTTCCATCTCTTCCGCTTCTTGAGCGATCGCATCCCTGTCAGTTATAGTCACGCGTCCGCGTCTGTAGATTACCTAGTGTCAACAATTGAAACGGGGAATATCTGAACGGGCAGTAGCATACTTGGGCACGAATACTGGTCTGAAGAGTAGTTTTGGCTTGTCTTCTTCTTCTGATTCGGACTCGTCTTCGCTCGACTGAGTGACCTAGTTAGCCACCACCTGCGAGAGTGTGTGCGCAAAAGCTTGCCTCTTCTTCCTCTTCCTCAGCCTGAGCCTCCTCGAGCTCTTCCGACTCTTCTACACGACGGTGTGAGAACTAAACCAATGAGGAATTCATTGTTCTGAGACACACCTTCCTCCATGAGCGTTCTGCCAGACTCCTCGCGCCCTGCCACGATGACTTTGCCATCCCGAGAGATACTAACGTCCTTGAGCGAGACGTTGAGCGCCCGCGCAGGGTGAATCTGACCCGGCCGTGTTTTCGTCAGCTGCGTTTCTTCTTCCTCCTCTTCCTCCTCCTCCTCCTTCAATAAACCCTCCTCATCACCGATCGGAACGTCGCCCTCTTCGAGTGCTTGTGCGTGCGCTTGGTCTTCCTCTTCCTCAGAGTCTGACTGGACCTCAGCGACGCCCTTTGGGGCCTTTCCTTTCCAGTAACGCCCAGCTGCCCGGGTGGGACGTGCGGTGGTGTGCTTTCTAACCTGCGTCGCGAGCACGGTCGACATAGTGGAAGTAGTTCAGTACGTAAGCGTAACCCAAGTAGCCAATAAACATCGACATGAATCATGAGTCATCCGCAACCATCATGTTCTCTCTACCCTCCCTCGCCCGCTCCTCCGCTCGTCGGTGCACACCCCTCGCACTGCCCTCCCACCGCCATGCCATGATGTCCGCTCTCTCTCCCCGTTCCCGCACACCATCCCCACCAGACTCACAGCGCCCCCGTCTCCCAGACACAGACACCACGCCCCTCGTCGTCCCCACCGGCGAACCCGTCTCAGCCGACGCTGCATCCCCACAACTCGCCGCACGACCACCCCCCGTCCCAAAGACCCCCCGTCCAAGACCGACCATCCGATCCACTAAAGCAGCACTGTCGATCGTGCGTCACTCCCACACCCACACACCATTCATTTTGGACTGATCCGCCGAAACAGACACCCACAGCCGTCCTGCGACTGCGCGCACTCCTAAACGGACCAACGCCCCAGATCATACGTATCGGCGTACGCAACAAGGGCTGTGCAGGCCTTTCATATCACCTCGACTACGTAGACGAGCCCGGCAAGTTCGACGAAGTCGTCAAGCAAGATGGCGTGCGGGTGCTCATAGACAGCAAGGCGCTGTTCTCCATCATCGGGAGCGAGATGGACTGGAAAGAGGACGCGCTGAGGTAATGTTGTCCCCCTCCTTCATCTCTTCTTCGGTTCTCACGTAGTCGCTCACTACAGCTCCAAGTTCGTCTTTAACAATCCTAATATCAAAGACGCTTGTGGATGCGGAGAATCCTTCACGGTCACATAGCATTCATACTAATAATATTTCTCGCAATGCATGATCCAGAGTACCCCCACTGCACCGTCTATATATATACAGCTGTTCCTGTATCCTTATTATACACAGATGCCAACGCATTCCGATGCCCCCCTCCGTTCGATAAGTGGTGTCTTTGTTCGCAATTTACTTGACGTACGATAGGTACATATTATACAATACGCTACACTGTCCGCATCACGATTTCTCCCCTTCCAAAGATCAAACTACCAAGAGAAAGCAGACCAAACGCAACCATACCACTACGCGTCCAGAAACTCCTTGGGCATGTCGGCAAAAGCTGCTGCACCATTGCCCATTAGCGCTAGTTGCGTAAGGCATATTGCAGTTTGACGGTACAGTCGATCAAGCAAAGGTCGTGCTGGACGTCCTTGGGATTCTATACAAGCCGTCAGTCTCCTTCGTCTCAGACTCGGCAGAGATTCGGCTTACGCAGAATAGCTTGATTGAGTTCCGTAGCGAGGGCCACCCTCGCGGACTGCCCCGCGACCTCGGCTGCGTCTCCCCCAGCCTCCAACGGATCGTCGTAAGCCATGATGACCGACGTCCGCTTGAATATCGCCCGGATCTCCGGTCGGTTCTTGTAATCCGACTCCAACTCTTGGCCATACGCAACCGCCTTCTCGAGGGCAGATCCATACTGCGCTGCCGTTGCGCCAGCCCAGCTGCTCGTGGAGGAGAGCGAGACGACAGAGGGCTTACGACTTGGCCTGATCGCAATTGGCGCACTGCTCGTGGGCATTTTCATCTCGGCGTGCACACCCACGTCCAGTACATCGACCTCTGCCTCGCCATCGTCGATATCCATACCCACTCCATCCACCAAGACCTCCCCATCGCTCGCCGTTGTATCCTCGCTCACAGATTCCAGGACTGATCCGGACACAGATCTAGATATAGGTCCAGAACCCTCCACGTTCATCTCATTTTCCTCTGCCGTCATCTTCTTCTTCAGTTCCGCAGCCTCGAGCACGAGCTCGACAAATTTTCGGCACCGAAGCTTAAATAACATGAGCCCTGCGTCCGCTTGGAGTACTAGCGGGAAATGTCTGCGAGTCTCTGCTAGTGCACTGTCCACATCCCCGGCCACAACACACTGTATGATGCGAGTGCGCAACTCGATGTCGTCAGCTGGGATTGGAGCCAAAGCAGTAAGCCTGGGTGCAGAACCGGTCGAAGGACCATCGCTGAAATCCATGTCCATGACATAGTCATCCGCGGACGTAGGCGCAACCGTCACGAGTTCGGGACTGGATAGGCCGCCACGCGCTCGGCATTGAGTCTCGAACGCTCGCGCTGTGCGTGCGTAGCCGTGATGCGAAAGATAAGACAAGACAAGTTCATTGAGCGGAATCTTGTCGCTCGGATCGATGATAGAGCTGGAGATATTGGTAGGGGTGGGGGTGCCGTGCGGGGAACGCCTCTCCGTGGGCCATGTCAAGGGAGTAGATTGAATCTTGGCCCATGTATGATTGCGTTGTTGAAGCACGTGATCCTCTATGTCGTATTTGAACGTCTCTTGTCCAAAGTTGGTGTAAACAGACTCGTTAGTGTAACAGAGTCCGACCGCCGGGAAGACGTCACAATCTTTACCGACGTTGTCGAAAACGGTGCCTGGGGATATATATATATCTATTGGTGATCAAAGTAATTGCATCCAAGCCGGACATACCGAGAAGAGAACCGTTCTTGGTGTAGAAGACCTTGTTCTGGGTAAAGTCGATACCACAGCCGACGACATCACCGACTAGAAACAGAAATGGATGGAGATATACTTCGCTGTGCGAGAACCAACGGCAAGCGTACCTCCAAATGTAGTTCCAAAAGGTAAACCGGTCTTGTCGCCAGAACATATTGTGCCACTTTCTCCGTGATATCCCCACGAGTTCTTCTCCCACCCTGGGAGGCGGGACACTTTGACCTCACGTGCGATGAAACTGGGGGTTGTGAGTTATTAACTCCGTGTCAGTCAGCAAGGGAGTGGCGAACCCAACACTTATGCGACTGTGTGAGAAAGATGAGAAGGAGCGCAGGGTAAAGATAAGGAGTGAATGTACCTCTTGGACGCTTTGCTAGTGACCTCTACTTCGTAGTAATATATTCCGCAAGCGGGTGAGACTGGAACTGCGGTACGAGCTGCTGCGGCGTCCTTGTCGGAACCTCCGGATGCTCCGGGGGCTAAGTGGTATTTCGGAACAAAGCCGGAGTGGTAACATACCTTGATATATTAGTTCTCGGCCATCTCCGCATACGGTGAGATGTGGACTTCTGTATTCGTCGCACCAGCGAGTGGGTAGCAACAAGGCTGGTGATGAGGCAGTGATGGGAGATGGCGTGCCCTTTGGAATTTCGCGGGGAGGGCTCATATCGTCGTCGTCGCTGTCGTAGGAGGGAGAGCGTTGCATGCGTCTCCCACTGGTGGAATCTGGTCTCACGATGGGTTCTGGTTTGCGGGAAGAAATCAAAGGGGATGATTCTGTTTGTAATAGGTGCCGCAAGGCAGAATGTTCGAGATAGGCTGGGCGAGGGAACGGCAGAGGCTCTGTGGTAGCAGGGGGAATGAGGGTGGAAGAGGGTCGTTGAGTGCTTCGTGCACGAACGCCAGTAGAACTCTGTCGTCTTGTCCGGGTGGGTGAACCTGCGGAGGTGGTAGGAGAATCACGGGGACAGAGTATATCGGTGGTGAAAGTCAAGTCGACCCTGATCACGCGAGGTTCATAAGGGGTGTAAGGAGATGCGGTACCGCGACCGGACAGGACTGATGGGTGGGGGAAGGAGCGAGAGGTGGACCTGGTTGGGGAAGTGGATGTGACTGAGGTGCTTCCACGGACACCGTACGGGATTCCGATAGATCCGGAAGTATTTCTGGATGACCATGCTTGACTTGGTAGACGGGGACGGGACTGAGTAGGACTGGTAGAGAATGGCATAGGGATTACAGACTCGATGTGTCGAGCGGGGGTTGACATGATGAGGGGTGACAACTTAGTCACGATTATGTGTCACGCAGTTAAGTACTACGCGTCTCTGTCCCTCACTATCATGGTCTGTCCTCCCACATACCCCGCATACATCCATCTGACTCTCACAATATAGGAGCCTTCACTACGTCTCGTACCGCATGCAGAACAAAAGTCTGCTTCCGTCACCGCCACAGCCAACAGTCTCGGACTACACGATACCCTCCAATATGGCCCGCGCAGCATCGCCGCGGAAACCAAGTCGAGGGGCGACATCCAGAATCGTCTCTCTCGTGTAAGCGATTGTACTGTACACTTGGTGTCGCTAATCCACTCAGTGGGAGGAGACGCAAGACAACCTGAACCTGACGATGCTTCGTGACGTATATGGGTTGCACGCGCCAGCACGTCTACTGATGGAACGCAAGATCGTCGCTGCGGTAAGCTCGCGTGAACATGATGCGAACAGCATGCTAACGGCTCTGCGCGATCACAGAATCCACATATGCCTGGCATGGGACGGAGCAACATCCACCTCGACATTTTGATGGGCAGAGACGAGACCCTGGATCCGGAAGACTTTTTCCTTGGTCAGTCTATGCGGTGTACACCGTGTCCGTTACTGATTAGCTATTGAACAGGGATGGAACGGGGCTATCCACAGAATTTGCACACTGAAATGGAAAAGAAACGGAGGATGTAAGATTAGGATTGTATATACTTGTTTGGTCAAGGAGGAGTCGAGTTTGTTTAGATTGCGTAAACGTTGTCAGTTGATCTGCTGCAATGTCCACAGACGCATTGGATCCAGCGCTATCCGTCGTAGATCCTTCTCTTAACTCTGGCCCGCTGCCCTTGTTCGACTACCAACTCAAACTACTCAACTACTCCTTTCTCTCCTTCTTTCAGGAAAGGTGCGTAGAACCCCTAGTAAGCCCCTCCAGATAATCTCATTCCACCCAGGAAGCGCATAGAGGAGTCTTAGTGAGCTCTTTTCTCTCCATCCTTTCAATCACGACACGACCTTGGTAGCATCGATTCCATCCTCAAATTACACCGCAAGACAAAGTCTATCGATGCCTTTCTAGATGATCGCACAGAGATGAGCACGGCTCGCCGCGCATGGGGTGAGATCAGGGACAACGTAGAGAGAGGTTTGTTCCTCTGCCATCATCCAAATCTCCTCGTTCATTCACCCCTATCAGAGGCACAAACGAGACAAGCCTTCCTCTCGGCCCTCTCCCAAGATGTCCTCACCACCTTAACCGCCCTAAAGGTGCATATCTACCCGTATCATGCAATGGTCGTAGCTAACTGCCATTCGGTCAGGAAACACAGGAACGCACGCGTAAACGCATCAAGGAAGACATCAAAGAGTCCAGTTCTGCCTACAACGATTATGCAGAGAACACGCTACCGAAACTGAAGCGCTCTTACCTCAAAAAGTGTCAAGAGGTCGAGGTCAGCTGTTTTACTTTTTCCTTGTTCACTACCTCACATATAGTCAGGACCACAAACTCGCAGCCGCCTCTGCATCCTCTCAGCCTCCCTCGACCGCTCCGTTCGCTGAAGGCGGTATAACCCCCGTACCCAACTCTCGCTCAAACCCTGTCTTGCCCTCACGGCCCCCTGTGACTGCCCCACAACCTCTTCGACCCCTCGATCGCAGACCTTCGGGGACCGCCCATGTGTCTCGCAACCGTTCTCCATCGAACTCGGGTACAACATTTTCGGATTTTGCCCAGCATGGTATGCAATATTTTCCTGATTTGCGTATTGAGAGCTGAATTTCCGCAGGTAAGAAACAGCTCAATCAGTTGATGACGCTCCTGGATAAGGGTTCCACAGTCAAGGAGACCCTTGGTGTGCGTTCTGAAAACAGTGCGCTTCGTGCAATTCGCGCCAAACGTGAAGCCGATGAAGCTGGTCAGCCCGTCTCACTCTCTCTCAGATGCCCTTTTCACGTTTCTTCCAGACAAGGAATACCGCAAGGGGGTTCACTGGCTAGAAACCCTTCGGCTTCGTCGGACGAAGATACTGGAAAGCGCATATAAAGTTCAAGTCCATGTCCCTGTTATCTATATAAATTTCTGACAGCATTCTAGAGCCTTGAAAACTTCGTTCGGGATTATTCAGCTACCGTCAAAGGCGTTCTCGAAAAGTACACCGATAACATGACGTTCGCATGCTTTTCTCAGATTATGGGGCATGATACTAACTGGTCCGCAGCGCGGCTACGATGGCGCAAACGGCTCTCTCCGAACATGCCAGACCACTGGTTACAAAGATTTCTCCCGAAAAAGATGCATCCATCGTCACAATGCATATTCCCCGCGCCTTGACGTCCCAGATTCCGAAGCCTATACTATATTATAATTATAACGTTGGGGAATGTAACGATTTGATCTTTGGCGTCAGTCTCGTAGACTATGCGACGTCTCGGGGTCTTGGAGACACGGAATTTCCGAAGATCATTCGAATCTGTATTCAGGAAGTCGACGAGAGGGGTTTGGAATCGGAAGGTATCTACCGTGTAAGACATTTTTTTTATTCGCAAAATCCTCATTTTGACTCCAAAACTTATAGGTGTCAGGGCGCCATGCAGTTGTACAGGATGTGCGAGTTTTGGACTTGTTCTGTGGGCCTGAGCTGACGCAAGTATAGCTGCAACACAAGATAGAAAGAAACGAGGCTGCCTTCAAGTTCAACCGATTGACCGATGATGTATACGCTGTTTCTTCGCTTTTGAAGGTGAGCCTTGCACTTTATATGTGGCGCTACCTGACGCAACTTATTAGCTGTATCTACGCGAGCTACCAGAGCCATTGTTCAGATACCCTCTCTCAGACCGTACTGAGCACCCAGATGGCCGAGGTAACTACCTTTATTGTTTCTAAATGTTTCATTCGTCACTTACATTGCACGTTCAGTAGGGGACCCCAACTTCATAGCCCAAATGCGCTCCAAGATTCGTAGATTACCAGCCATCCACCGTGAAACTCTTCGAGCGATCGTGGAACATCTTGCGCGCGTTGCAGCAAACTCGGAAAAGAACAAGATGGATGTCAGAAACTTGGCAATCGTGTTCGGTACCGTCATCTTTGGCGAAGAAGATATCCCAAAGGCTGGAGATTTGTTGAGCGTTCAGAGCATCAAGGTACTCGACCTTTTTCCGCCTCGAAAGAAACTAACAGTTTGTGCCAAAAGGACACGAGGATGGATGATTTGATTCAAAACACGGTGCAACTTTTCGAGGATCCAGTTCCGAGCAGCTCTCCGCCATTGCCTGATGCTCCACCTGGAGAGCCAGCCCCCGTATACAACTACGGTTCGTCCCACACAAGAGTGGCGAGCATTCTGCCACGGCCGCTATCACCCCGGCGAAACGAGGACTTTACCCCTCGATTGCCACCCCGACCGGCATATAGCATTCACCCATCACTTCGGGCCAATAACCCAGTTTCGCCTACTCAGGCGACCATGGACATCCCGCCTATCTCAGCTCGTTCCCTCGAAGAGCCGACATCTGATAATTCTGATAATACGAGCGAACCGGCGGAGCCACTCATCTCGATTTCCCAGCCTCCCTCACCGTCCGCCACGTCGACACATTCCAGCTCTCTTCCTCATTCGCCTGCCAGCGACTTCTCGCTTCATCAGCGTAACGACACGTCCAACTTTTAGTATTACTTTGGGAGCCTCGTAGAATTATCAGTCTTGAATAGGGTATGTTATATTGTATTCACTAACACCCAAGAAGAAGTTCGCAGAATCCTTATACAGAGAACGAGCTGTGCCACTGTGACACAGCCCAATCACTATCCATCTCCTCTTCATGATCTCTCTCCATTTCAAGCTCCTTGTCCCATTGTCTGTGCCACTCGATGACGTCCGGATGGGCTATGACCCTGAAGCAACGCAAGTAAGCTTGGGCACAAAGCGATGAGAGTTCGATGGACCTACTTTACGGGATCGAAATTGACGATCTCCAGTCCTTCCATGCAGGTTGCGCGCGAAATCGCTACGTACGCTGAACCATGCGTGGGTAATTGTGTGAGCGAACGACAGGATGCTAGATACAAACAAGTACCTTGGCCCTTTTCGAATATCCGAGCCAAGTCCACCTTGACTCGGCTGAGCGTCTGTCCCTGCGATTTGTGTATGGACATTGCCCAAGAGAGGGCAAGCGGGATTTGCAATCGCCG
Source organism: Leccinum sublutescens (assembly GCA_038091555.1). Lineage (NCBI taxonomy): Eukaryota > Fungi > Basidiomycota > Agaricomycetes > Boletales > Boletaceae > Leccinum > Leccinum sublutescens. Next base: position 1,645 of record JBBPOR010000395.1, on the reverse strand, counting down.
CGCCTCGATGTTCCCATTCAGACCCTCGACCGTGAACTCGACCGGCGAACACAGGATATATTGGCCGTTGGTAAAATGTACGAGCGGCCAGGGCTGGTCCTTTTTGAACATGTGATTATTGAGCGGGACTAGGCCGTGCACGTCTTCCTTGACGCCCGGTATGTTCGCGGTGGTCGGAGGTGCACCCTGGCCTTCCTTTCGTCGTTCCTCTGCGATTGCAATGTGGCGACTTTGGGCTTCGTGAACGGTAATAAAGTCGGCCACTTTGCCCAGTGACCCGTTGACGAGCCTGCTTTCCGGCATGTTCTGGGGTAGACGAAAATGTGAGATGTCACTTGGATGTCACGGACCAAAGAAAAAGAGAAAAAAAACGTACGCGTAGCAACATCACCTGAGCGCCCACCTTCAAAGGGACTACCTTGGGGCAAACAAGCCTTTCGAGCAGCCTGTCTGCCTGGACGGCGGTGAGGTGGTTCCCATATATGTCACGTCCAGCCGAATCCATTGCTTTATATGTTCTTGTTTCGCCCTTCAGTTTGTTGATGCACGCGAGGTTGTGTTGGTCCACTTGGGCGTTGACGGGAAATCTAGATAGATGCAACATAAATGTGACGAAAGCGAGTACATATGACATACAGTAGCGTCGGACAGATACCGTCGTCGTAGTGTATCTGACGACCGAGCTTTTGGAATTCCTGTATATGCCAGTCTTGTAGTTCACCGGTCCGCATCGAGGCGAGCATCTCAATGAAAGCTTAGAAGGGGGGAGGGCGCGTCAGTCCTGTTCGAACAGGCAGATCGAAAAAGGAAATGGCATACTGTTGTCCTTTTGGCGGAAAACCTTGGAAAGTTTAACCATATCCTCTATGCACCGTGGCCAGCTCCGCGCTCGGAATGCAAACGTGGCATCAATTTTGCTCGTCGAATCCCGCTCAGGTACGGGAGGTAGCTGGAAGAAGTCGCCTGAAGCAACAAGCTGTAGAGAAAGGAATCACGTTTTTTGTGTTTGGACTACCAAGCTGCTGAACGTACCTGGATGCCTCCAAATGGGGGTCCATGTGGGTGACTATGCCTTCGCACGAAGCGCGCAATTTCTTCCTAAACCTCGTATGTAGGCCGAAGCAATCCTCTAAAGACGAGCGAAAATTTACCAATTTGTCAAACAAACGTGCGTCCAGCATCGATACTGGCACAAATCAATATCACTCGGGCGTGATCTCATACAAATGGACTGACCTTCATCGATAACAAGAGTCTTGACGTCTCTCCACCGCTTCAAAGCCATGTCATTGATACGATACTTGAGCTTTTCCACTGGCTCTTTTCCAAAACCGATGCCAGCCCAAGAATTTATCGTCTGCCCGCCGATGTTCAGACCAGCGATTCCCGTCGGTGCGGTGACCGCCACTCCGTTGTCATCGTGTTGCGAGCGTAGATAATCGATGATGGCTCGAAGTAGGACCGACTTTCCCGTACCTGCAAAAAGACGATGATGAATGCGCCGGTCCCATGTAACAGCATCTCGAACGCGGGCATTTACCAGCTGGTCCAGTAAAGAAGATATTCCGACCAGATTTGACCAACTCCAGAATCTTCTTCTGCTCGTCCGAGAGTTGGATGAGAGGCTCTGCTGCGGGGGGTGGGT